>JASTWF010000354.1:0-247500 GCA_030390025.1 Squalus acanthias
AAACATATGCTCACCATCTCCAGTCACACCCCCAACACAAACTCACAATCTCCAATCACACCAACACACGCTCACCATCTCCAGTCACACCAACACACACTCACCATCTCCAAACACACCCCCAACACACGCTCACCATCTCCAATCACACCTACACATGCTCACCATCTCCAGTCACACCCCAACACATGCTCACCCTCGCCAGTCACACCAACACACGTTCACCATCTCCAGTCACACCAACACATGCTCACCATCTCCAGTCACACCCCCAACACACACTCACCATCTCCAGTCACACCCCCAATACACACTCACCATCTCCTGTCACACCAACAGACGTTCACCATCTCCAGTCACACCAACACACGCTCACCATCTCCTGTCACACCAACACACACTCACCATCTCCAGTCACACCAACACATGCGCACCATCTCCAGTCACACCAACACACACTCACCATCTCCAGACACACCAGCAGACGTTCACCATCTCCAGTCACACCAACACACACTCACCATCTCCAATCACACCAGATGTTCACCATCTCCAGTTACACCAACACACACTCACAATCTCTAGTCACACCAACACACACTCACCATCTCCAGACACACCAACACACGCTCACCATCTCCAGTCACACCAAAACACATTCACCAACTCCAGTCACACCCCCAACACACACTCACCATCTCCAGTCACACTCCCAACACACGCTCGCCATCTCCAGTCACACCAACAGACGCTCACCATCTCCAGTCACACCAACACACGCTCGCCATCTCCAGTCACACCCCCAACACATGCTCACCATCTCCAGTGCACCACCAACACACGCTCAACATCTCCAATCACACCCCCAACACACACTCACCATCTCCAGTCACACCAACACACGCTCACCATCTCCAGTCACACCAACACACGCTCACCATCTCCAGTCACACCCCATCAGACGCTCACTATCTCCAGTCACACCAACACACGCTCAGCATCTCAAGTCACACCCCCAACACACACTCACCATCTCCAGTCACACCAACACACGCTCAGCATCTCAACTCACACCCCCAACACACGCTCACCATCTCCAGTCACACCCCCAACACACGCTCACCATCTCCAGTCACATCAACACACACTCACCATCTCCAGTCACACCCCAAACATATGCTCACCATCTCCAGTCACACCCCCAACACAAACTCACAATCTCCAATCACACCAACACACGCTCACCATCTCCAGTCACACCAACACACACTCACCATCTCCAAACACACCCCCAACACACGCTCACCATCTCCAATCACACCTACACATGCTCACCATCTCCAGTCACACCCCAACACATGCTCACCCTCGCCAGTCACACCAACACACGCTCACCATCTCCAATCATACCAACACACTCTCACCATCTCCAGTCACACCCCCAACACACACTCACCATCTCCAGTCACACCCCCAACACACGCTCACCATCTCCAGTCACACCAACACACGCTCACCATCTCCAGTCACTCCAACACATGCCCACCATCTCCAGTCACACCCCCAACACACGCTCACCATCTCCAGTCACTCCCCCAACACACACTCACCATCTGCAGTCACACCAACACACGCTCACCATCTCCAGTCACACCCCCAACACACACTCACCATCTCCAGTCACACCAACACACGCTCAACATCTCCAGTCACACCAACACACACTCACCATCTCCAGTCACACCAATACACTCTCACCATCTCCAGCCACACCCCCAACACACACTCACCATCTCCAGTCACACCAACACACACTCACCATCTCCAGTCACACATTCAACACACACTCACCATCTCCAGACACACCAACACACGTTCACCATCTCCAGTCACACCAACACACACTCACCATCTCCATTCACACCAGTACACTCTCACCATCTCCAGCCACACCCCCAACACACACTCACCATCTCCAGTCACACCAACACACACTCACCATCTCCAGTCACACACCCAACACACACTCGCCATCTCCAGTCACACCAACACACGCTCACCATCTCCAGTCATACCAACACACACTCACCATCTCCAGTCACACCAACACACACTCACCATCTCCAGTCACACACCCAACACACACTCAGCATCTCCAGTCAAAGCAACACACGTTCAACATCTCCAGTCACACCAACACAGACTCACCATCTCCAGTCACACCCCCAACACACACACACCATCTCCAGTCACACCAACACACACTCACCATCTCCAGTCACACCAACACATGTTCACCATCTCCAGTCACACCAACACAGACTCACCATCTCCAGTCACACCAACACACTCTCACCATCTCCAGCCACACCCCCAACACACGCTCACGATCTCCAGTCACACCAACACACGCTCACCATCTCCAGTCACACCCCCAACACACACTCACCATCACCAGTCACACCCCCAACACACGCTCACCATCTCCAGTCACACCCCCAATACACACTCACCATCTCCTGTCACACCAACAGACGTTCACCATCTCCAGTCACACCAACACATGCTCACCATCTCCAGTCACACCCCCAACACACACTCACCATCTCCAGTCACACCCCCAATACACACTCACCATCTCCTGTCACACCAACAGACGTTCACCATCTCCAGTCACACCAACACACGCTCACCATCTCCTGTCACACCAACACACACTCACCATCTCCAGTCACACCAACACATGCGCACCATCTCCAGTCACACCAACACACACTCACCATCTCCAGACACACCAGCAGACGTTCACCATCTCCAGTCACACCAACACACACTCACCATCTCCAATCACACCAGATGTTCACCATCTCCAGTTACACCAACACACACTCACAATCTCTAGTCACACCAACACACACTCACCATCTCCAGACACACCAACACACGCTCACCATCTCCAGTCACACCAAAACACATTCACCAACTCCAGTCACACCCCCAACACACACTCACCATCTCCAGTCACACTCCCAACACACGCTCGCCATCTCCAGTCACACCAACAGACGCTCACCATCTCCAGTCACACCAACACACGCTCGCCATCTCCAGTCACACCCCCAACACATGCTCACCATCTCCAGTGCACCACCAACACACGCTCAACATCTCCAATCACACCCCCAACACACACTCACCATCTCCAGTCACACCAACACACGCTCACCATCTCCAGTCACACCAACACACGCTCACCATCTCCAGTCACACCCCATCAGACGCTCACTATCTCCAGTCACACCAACACACGCTCAGCATCTCAAGTCACACCCCCAACACACACTCACCATCTCCAGTCACACCAACACACGCTCAGCATCTCAACTCACACCCCCAACACACGCTCACCATCTCCAGTCACACCCCCAACACACGCTCACCATCTCCAGTCACATCAACACACACTCACCATCTCCAGTCACACCCCAAACATATGCTCACCATCTCCAGTCACACCCCCAACACAAACTCACAATCTCCAATCACACCAACACACGCTCACCATCTCCAGTCACACCAACACACACTCACCATCTCCAAACACACCCCCAACACACGCTCACCATCTCCAATCACACCAACACATGCTCACCATCTCCAGTCACACCAACACAAAATCACCATCACCAGTCCCACCCCCAACTCACACTCACCATCTCCAGTCACACCAACACACACTCACCATCTCCTGTCACACCCCCAACACACTCTCACCATCTCCAGTCACACCCTCAACACGCACTCACCATCTCCAGTCACACCAACACACGCTCACCATCTCCAGTCACAGCAACACGCGCTCACCATCTCCAGTCACACCCCCAACACACGCTCACCATCTCCAGTCACACCCGCAACACACGCTCACCATCTCCAGTCACACCCCAACACAAGCTCACCATCTCCAGTCACACCAACACACACTCACCATCTCCAGTCACACCAACACCCACTCACCATCTCCAGTCACACCAACACACACTTACCCTCTCCAGTCACACCCCCAACACACGCTCACCATCTCCAGTCACACCCCCAACACACGCTCACCATCTCCAGTCACACCAACACACGCTCACCATCTCCAGTCACACCCCCAACACACACTCACCATCTCCAGTCACACCAACACACGCTCAACATCTCCAGTCACACCAACACACGCTCACCATCTCCAGTCACACCCCCAACACACAATCACCATCTCCAGTCACACCAACACACGCTCACCATCTCCAGTCACACCAACACACGCTCACCATCTCCAGTCACACCCCCAACACACACTCACCATCTCCAGTCACACCAACACACGCTCACCATCTCCAGTCAGACCAACACACGCTCACCATCTCCAGTCACACCCCCAATACACACTCACCATCTCCAGTCACACCTGCAACACACGCTCACCATCTCCAGTCACACACCCAACACACACTCACCATCTCCAGTCACACCAACACACGCTCACCATCTCCAGTCAGACCAGCACACGCTCACCATCTCCAGTCACACTCCCAACACACGCTCACCATCTCCAGTCACACCAACAAACGCTCACCATCTCCAGTCACACCAACACACGCTCACCATCTCCAGTCACACCAACACATGCTCACCATCTCCAGTCTCACCCCCAACACACGCTCACCATCTCCAGTCACACCCCAATACACACTCACCATCTCCAGTCACACCAACACACGCTCACCATCTCCAGTCACACCCCCAACACACGCTCACCATCTCCAGTCACACCCCCAACACACGCTCACCATCTCCAGTCACACCCCCAACACACGCTCACCATCTGCAGTCACAACAACACACGCTCACCATCTCCAGTCACACCAACACACGCTCACCATCTCCAGTCACACCAACACATGCTCACCATCTCCAGTCTCACCCCCAACACACACTCACCATCTCCAGTCACACCAACACACACTCACCATCTGCAGTCACACCAACACACGCTCACCATCTCCAGTCTCACCCCCAACACACACTCACCATCTCCAGTCACACCCCCAACACACGCTCACCATCTCCAGTCACACCAACACACACTCACCATCTCCAGTCACTCCCCAACACACAGTCACCATCTCCAGTCTCACCCCCAACACACACTCACCATCTCCAGTCACACCCACAACACACGCTCACCATCTCCAGTCACACCAACACACACTCACCATCTCCAGTCACACCCCAACACACAGTCACCATATCCAGTCACACCCCCAACACACGCTCACCATCTCCAGTCACACCCCCAACACACGCTCACCATCTCCAGTCACACCCCCAACACACGCTCACCATCTCCAGTCACACCCGCAACACACGCTCACCATCTCCAGTCACACCCCAACACAAGCTCACCATCTCCAGTCACACCAACACACACTCACCATCTCCAGTCACACCAACACCCACTTACCCTCTCCAGTCACACCCCCAACACACGCTCACCATCTCCAGTCACACCCCCAACACACGCTCACCATCTCCAGTCACACCAACAAACGCTCACCATCTCCAGTCACACCCCCAACACACACTCACCATCTCCAGTCACACCAACACACGCTCAACATCTCCAGTCACACCAACACACGCTCACCATCTCCAGTCACACCCCCAACACACAATCACCATCTCCAGTCACACCAACACACGCTCACCATCTCCAGTCACACCAACACACGCTCACCATCTCCAGTCACACCCCCAACACACACTCACCATCTCCAGTCACACCAACACACGCTCACCATCTCCAGTCAGACCAACACACGCTCACCATCTCCAGTCACACCCCCAATACACACTCACCATCTCCAGTCACACCTGCAACACACGCTCACCATCTCCAGTCACACACCCAACACACACTCACCATCTCCAGTCACACCAACACACGCTCACCATCTCCAGTCAGACCAGCACACGCTCACCATCTCCAGTCACACTCCCAACACACGCTCACCATCTCCAGTCACACCAACAAACGCTCACCATCTCCAGTCACACCAACACACGCTCACCATCTCCAGTCACACCAACACATGCTCACCATCTCCAGTCTCACCCCCAACACACGCTCACCATCTCCAGTCACACCCCAATACACACTCACCATCTCCAGTCACACCAACACACGCTCACCATCTCCAGTCACACCCCCAACACACGCTCACCATCTCCAGTCACACCCCCAACACACGCTCACCATCTCCAGTCACACCCCCAACACACGCTCACCATCTGCAGTCACAACAACACACGCTCACCATCTCCAGTCACACCAACACACGCTCACCATCTCCAGTCACACCAACACATGCTCACCATCTCCAGTCTCACCCCCAACACACACTCACCATCTCCAGTCACACCAACACACACTCACCATCTCCAGTCACACCAACACACGCTCACCATCTCCAGTCTCACCCCCAACACACACTCACCATCTCCAGTCACACCCCCAACACACGCTCACCATCTCCAGTCACACCAACACACACTCACCATCTCCAGTCACTCCCCAACACACAGTCACCATCTCCAGTCTCACCCCCAACACACACTCACCATCTCCAGTCACACCCCCAACACACGCTCACCATCTCCAGTCACACCAACACACACTCACCATCTCCAGTCACACCCCAACACACAGTCACCATATCCAGTCACACCCCCAACACACGCTCACCATCTCCAGCCACACCCCCAACACACGCTCACCATCTCCAGTCACACCCCCAGCAACAACAACTTGCGTTTACATAGCGCCTTTAATGTAGTAGAATGCCCCAAGGTGCCTCACAGCATCGTAATCTGACAAATCTTGACATCGAGCCACATCAGGAGATATCCAGACAGGTGACCAAAAGCTGGGTCAAAGAAGTAGGTTTTAAGGAGGGTGCTAAAGCAGGAGAGAGTTCGAGAGGCGGAGAGGTTTAGGGAGGGAATTCCAGAAATTGGGCCGCAGGCAGCTGAAGGCACGGCCGCCAATGGTGGGGTGAAGGGAGTGGGGGATGGACAAGAGGCCAGAGTTGGAGGAGAGCAGAGATCTCGGAGGGTTGTGGGGCTGGATGTTCTCACAGTCAGACATCACTGGAGTCTGATGCTGTTGTGATATTTTCTGCCTAGTTGAAGGGAGATTATTTTCAGTGATCACATTCTCTTCACAAGCTGCAGATCAATATAAATAATTACACCTTGAGAACAGGCGATTTGGGTTTGAATTTATGGAGAGCTCAGAGCTGAGGGGAGTTTGAATCTTGCCCAGTGTGTGGTTCTGGGATGTGGGCTGGTTTGACGCCCTCGCTCTGGAAACTCTATGATTTGGACATTAAGGGGGAAAAATTCACTTGGTTGCGCCTCCCGTTAGCGCCTTAAGAGGGCGCTAATGGGGCGTTAAGCCGCTAACGCCCGGGCGCAGCGCTGTTTGCGCCGCTCGAGAACTTAACTTGAGATTGTGCGGCGGCGCTAAAACTTACCGCTGCGACCACCTGCGCGCGCAGATTGTGACGTCATTCCATGGTGCAACGCCCTTGGGGCGCCCCGGAGCGGAAATTGAGTGGCGCCCCCTGCCTTACCGCCTGGCGCTTCCAACGACCGGAAGACTGGAACGTTATCAATCGGTGTGGGGCTGGGGGGGGCGCTATTTAAAGGGGGCCTCTTCCTGTCTTTTTCTGTGGTCGACATTTATGCACCACTCGTTCTGAGAGAGAGAGAGAGATTCAGAGAGAGAGAGAGAGAGACTTCTACATTGACTCAACGCTTTGTGAGGTAGTTTTGCCTAGTTCATCCTAACTTTGTTGCTACTTTAGTTGCTGTATCTCATTACTTTTCTGGCAAAGAGAATATGGGGGCTGCAATGATTGGGGGCGTCATCCTGCTCCAGCTGAATCGGAGGATAGTGAGACGCAGTCAGAGAGTGGCAATGATGGCCAGACGGAGGAGGGCCATCAGGCGCATGTACAGGAGAGCTTACCCTCCCAGGGTATATCGTGAACAGCTCTCCTACATCCATATGTCCGAGGAGCTGTGTTTGCGAAGGCTGCGATTCAGCAAGGAGGTGGTCACTGAGCTCTGCCACCTGCTGCAGCCAGATCTGCAGCCTCAGCTGAGGTCCAGGACGTCTCTGTCGGTGGCAGTGAAGGTCACAGTGGCTTTGAACTTCTACGCCACTGGCTCATTCCAAGCTGCTGTTGGGGACCTCGCCAATATCTCCCAGTTTGCGGTGCATCGCTGCATCCGGCAGGTCACCAATGCCCTCTTCAGAAGGAGACGAGACTTCATCTCTTTCCCTATGACCCCAGACAAGCAGCGTGACCGTGCTCTGGGCTTTGCGAGGGTAGCGGGCTTCCCCATGGTGCAGGGCGCCATTGACTGCACGCATGTGGCTTTGCGTGCTCCGCGAGAGAATGCAGAGGAATTCAGGAACAGAAAGGGGTTCCATTCCTTGAATGTGCAGTTGGTCTGTGACCACAGACAGGTGATACTCGCTGTCAATGCCCACTATCCGGGCAGCTGCCACGATGCTTTCATCCTGCGCCAGACTACTGTGGCAGAAGTTTTCGAGGCACCGCATCAGCCAGTTGGTTGGCTTCTGGGGGACAAGGGGTACGCATTGAGCACCTGGCTGATGACACCGCTCCGTACGCCAAACACCCCTGCTGAGCTGCGGTACAATGAAAGCCATCAAGCAACCAGGAACATTATTGAGCGCACAATCGGCGTGCTGAAACAACGGTTCCGCTGTCTGGACCATTCCGGAGGAGCCCTGCAGTACTCGCCTGAGCAAGTTTCGAACTTCGTAGTCGTGTGCTGCATGTTGCACAACATGGCAATCCTCAGGACCCAGCCAATGCCACCAGGCCTTGTAGCACCACCAGAGGAGGAGGAGGAAGAGGAGGAAGAGGACGAGGACGATGATCATCAGCAGCACCAAGGCAGGAGGGCGGCCCACAATGGTCAAACTGCAAGGGCCGTCCGTCAACGACTAATAGCAAGCCGCTTCTAGGGCCCCTGCCATTGCTACAAACACTAATCAACCCAGCACGCAACCCCTAAGCCGGCCAAGGCACCAATAATTCCAACCACCAGCCATGTATATTTTGAATACAGAAACTTATTTATTTTACAAACTCTGTGTGTGTCAATTCCTCATGACAAACTCATAGAAATAAACACAAAAAAACAGTCAATAACATAATTGGTTCTCACAACCTGGAGATAATGTCCAAAACACTAAACAAAAGTTGGACCATGAACCTCTGCCTTTAATAAAAAAATGACCAGCATTTTGGCACACCTCCTACTTCTTGCCCTTCGAGGGTGATCTCCTTCCCTTGCGCACTTCCCCCCTTCTAACCCTACTGCTCCTCCGTAATGGGACCTCAGTGGCTGCAGCAAGGCTGGTGGAAGGCTGCTGCTCGTCAGACCCTGACACTGCAGATGCCCCTGAAGGACGGCCTCGACCACTTCTGGGCCTGGAGGGCCCGGCTGCAGACTGCACCAACTCTGCATGGGCGGCAGCAGTCTGTCCTACAGGCGGTGGCAAGTGCAGTGGAGAAGTGACAGTGTTGGCAGCAGGAATGCTGTCATCGTGAGAGAGGACAGCAACTCCCTGCTCGCCCGACACACTGGCACTCCCACGGGGCAGCACTTCAGCATCCGGAGCAATTTGCCGGAGAACAGATTGCTGGCCTGCTGCGGCGCGGTGACAGCCCCGGGGACATGTGCACGAACCATCGAGGATGGCAGCAGTCAGTGCTCGCGTGGCCTCAATCTGAGTCTGCATGAGAGCAGTCTCAGATGGGTTCCTGGCAGCCAGTGACTGAATTGCAGCACTAAGCTTTAGTGTGGCATCCGCCTGTGCTACAGCGAAGTGCTCCACACTCCTTGCCAGTGACTCAATGCATTTGGGCACCCTTCCCACTGCACCCATGAGCTCAGTGTGCATGCCCACCGCCTGGCTGTTCATTTCTGCAATCAGCCGCTCCTCCTCTGCGTCCATTGCAGTAGGAGTGTCTGGCATACTCTCCCTCTGGGGAGAAGGCCCCCGTTCTTCCCTACCCCCCCCATGGCGTTGCTGCAGCCCGCTGGGTCCTGGAGCTTCACCATCATCAGCCCCTTCCCCCCTGCTCCCCTCCGGGGAAGGCGTGTTCCCAGTGTGGGCATGGGCTTCCTCGGGAGAGGGTGGCACTGATACTCCGGCTTCCTCTTCCTCCTCAGCTGCAGCATCACTCCCAGTGGCAGCTTCAGGGCCCGTCTCCTCAGCTGGTGAATCACCATCTGAAAGCAGGGAGGTACAAGAGTGGCTTTAGCGTGAGGACAGGGTGGCAGTAAGGGAGGAATAAGTGCAGCGAGTTAGCAAGTTGGATTGAAAGTGTCAAAGGCTGGTATTGTGAGGGACAAGTGGAAGGACAGAGGACAAAAAGGTGATGACCTTACCATTGCTGTCCACATTGCTGTCCAGTGGCGACGGGACCGATCACCCGGCTTGCCACAATCCTGTGGACGCGCTCCTCCAGATCGCTGAGGGGTTGCAGCTGAAGCCGCCCTCCACCCGTCCGTTGCTGCTGTCTCCGATTATGAGCCAGCTTAGCCTGCAAGAAAAAGGACAGCATCTGAGTCAATATACAGCCATGGTCTTGCCTGATGTGCCTCCCATAGGTGAATAGCCCTTACAATATGCAGCCATGGTCTTGCCTGATGTGCCTCCCATAGGTGAATAGCCCTTACTGTATGCAAAGTGTGGAATGTGTGTGTGTGTTTGATGAAAGGGCCATAGGTGTTGGATGAGTGTTGTGCATTGGGGTTTTAAGACCCTCTGGCCATAGAGTGAGGTTGAGATGGAGGGATGGAGAGGTATTGAGAAAAAGCCACTCACCCTGACGACCCGAGTGAGGTCGTTGAACTTTTTGCGGCATTGAACATGGGTCCTGGGCACCATGCTCCTGGAGGAGACGCTCTGAGCCACCTCCCTCCACACTCTTCTGAACTCGCGTGGCAAAGGCCTCCTGCCACTCTCCGGGAACAGCATGCAACGTCTGCGCTCCACTGCGTCAACCAGAGCATCCAAGGCCCGCTCGGTGAAGCGATGAGCGCGTTCTCTCACCCTCTCCATGCTTGGCAGCAAAATGGATTACAGGTCTCTCCAGGCTGAGATTCAAGGCTGCAATGAGCAGGGTGTGGCTGGGGAGCAAGTGGCCCCCCCCCGCTTTAAGAAGTGTCCGGCGCCAGTGTGTCTGTGTTCCCTCGCTAACTGGCAGCAGCTGCGCTGCGCTCGTGCGCTGAGTTAGCGCCTCACTCCTTGGCCTTTGCGCCTTAAGAGAGGTGTGCAGCGCCTAATTTAGCGCTCCACTCACCTCCCGGGGTGGTAAAAGTGAAGTTTCCTGTCAGTGCCGATAATTAGCGCCAGGCGCTAATATTTGCGTCCGGACGATATTTGCGCCCCAAATGGGGCGCGACCTAATTTCTACCCCTAAATGAATTGTCGGGGAAAGTGAATCTGATGCCAGACAGGAGCATTAAACACACGGCGGGGAAACAGAACAAGTTCAGGATCAGGCTGTTCATCAAAATCTCATTTCCACCAACGCTGATTTAAGGCTCATCCAATCCCAGTGTTGTGTGTTCAGGATTATTTCTTCATTAACCATTAAAGAAAGAAAACGCCTTCTGCATCTCTAATGGTTTCTAATGTCAGACAATGTGGGAATGAGTGAGTGGGGAGATGCTCACTGAAAGCCAATTGTCCCCAACACTGGGAGTGGTCCAGAGTGTGAGACTGGGCCGGAGCGGCAGGGGGCGCTGTTCAGTGTTCAAGCCGCTCCATCCCAGGGTGAATGGGAATGTGACTCTGGGAGTGTTGGAGATTGGCAGATTGCAGGAAGCGGAGTGACTCGCCCTGCACTGCACACAGCCCCCTATACAATGCACACATCCTCCTATACAATGCACACAGCATCCTATACAATGCACACATCCTCCTATACAATGCACACATCCCCTATACAATGCACACAGCCTCCTATACAATGCACACAGCCTCCTATACAATGCACACAGCCGCCCATACAATGCACTCAGCCTCCATTACAATGCACACAGCCCTTCTATACAATGCACACTTCCCCCTATACAATGCACACGTCCCCCTATACAATGCACACAGCCTCCTATACAATGCACACACCCCTTATTAAATGCACACATTCCCCTATGCAATGTACACAGCCCACTATTTAATGCACACAGCCCCCTATACAATGCACACATACCCTATACAATGCACACATCCCCTATACAATGCACACAGCCTTTCTATACAATGCACACTTCCCCTATACAATGCACACAGCCCCTATACAATGCAAACATCCTCCTATACAAAGCACACAGCCCCTATACAATGCGCACAGCCTCCTATACAATGCACACATTCTCCTATACAATGCACACATCCTCCTATACAATTCACACATCCTCCTATACAAAGCACACATCCTCCTCTACAAAGCACACATCCTCTGATACAAAGCACACAATCCCCTATACAATTCACACAGCCTCCTTTACAAAGCACACATCCGCAGTTACAATGCACACATTCCCCGATAAAATGCACAAATCCTCCTATTAAATGCCATTAACCCGCTATACAATGCATACATCCTCCTATATAATGCACACAGCCCCTATACAATGCACACATCCCCTATACAATGCACACATCCTCCTATACAAGGCACACATCCTCCTCTAAAATGCACACAGCCGTTATACAATGCACACATCCTCCTATACAATGCACAGATCCTCCTATACAATGCACACATCCTCCTATACAATGCATACAGCCGCTATACAATGCCAACATCCTCCTATACAATGCACACATCCTCTTATACAATGCACACATCTTCCATTACAATGCACACAGCGTTCTATACAATGCACACATCCCCCTGCACAATACACACAGCCCCCTGTGCATTGCACACATCCCCCTATGAAATACACCCCGCCCTTCAATACAATGCACACAGCAGTGCACACATCACCCTATGCAATGCACACATCCCCTATACAATACACACAGCATCCTATACAATGCACACATCCCCCTATACAATGTACACAGCCCTTCTATACAATGCACACTTCTCCCATATACAATGCACACAGCCTCATATAGAATGCACACAGCCCTTCCATACATTGCACTCAGCCCTTCTAACAATGCACATATCCCCCTATACAATGCACACATCCTCCTATGCAATGCACACATCCTCTTATACAAGGCTCACATCCTCCTATACAATGCACACATCCTCCTATACAATGCACACAGCCTCCTATACAATGCACAAATTCCCCTATACAATGCACACATCATCCTATACAATGAACACATTCCCCTATACAATGCACAGCCCCCTTTACAGTGCACACAGCCTCCTATACAATACACACAGCCCCATATACAACGCATACATCCCCCTATAAAATGCACAAATCCCCCTATACAATGCACACATCCCCCTATGCAATGCACACTTCCCCTATGCAATGCACACATCCCCCTATACAATGCAAACATCCACCTATACAATGCACACATCCTCCTATACAATGCACACATCCTCCTATGCAATGCACACAGCCTCCTATACAATGCACACATCCCCTATACAATGCACACATCCCCTATACAATGCACACATCCTCCTATACAATGCACACAGTCCCCTATACAATACACACAGCCTCCTTTACAGTGCACACAGCCTCCTATACAATGCACACATTCCCCTCTAGAATGCACACAACCTCCTATACAATGCCATTAACCCTCTTATACAATGCACACATCCTCCTATACAATGAAAACAGCCATTGTATACACAGCACACATCCACCTATACAATGCACACATCCCCTATACAATAAACACAGCATCATATACAATGCACACATCCCCCTATACAATGCACACTTCCCCCTATACAATGCATACATCCTCCTATGGAATGCACACAGCCCTTCCATACAATGCATTCAGCCCTTCTATACAATGCACACATCCCCCTATACAATGCACACATCCTCCTATACAATGCACACATCCCGCTATACAATGCACAAATCCCCCTATACAATGCAAGCATTCTCTTATACAAGGCAGACATCCTCCTATACAATGCACACATCCTCCTATACAATGCACACAGCCTCCTATACAATGCACACATTCCCCTGTACAATGCACACATCCCCTATACAATGCACACATCCTCCTATACAATGCACACATTCCCCTATACAATGCACACAGCCCCCTTTACAGTGCACACAGCCTCCTATACAATGCACACATTCCCCTATAGAATGCACACAACCTCCTATACAATGCACACAGCCCCCTATACAGTGCACACAGCCCCGTATACCATGCATACATCCCCCTATAAATGCACAAATCCCCTTATACAATGCACACATCCCCCTATACAATGCACACATCCCCCTATACAATGGAAACATCCTCCTATACAATGCACACATCCTTCTATACAATGCACACATCCTCCTATGAATGCACACAGCCTCCTATACAATGCACACATTCCCCTATACAATGCACACAGCCTCCTTTACAGTGCACACAGCCTCCTATACAATGCACACATTCCCCTATAGAATGCACACAACCTCCTATACAATGCCATTAACCCTCTTATACAATGCACACATCCTCCTATGCAATGAAAACAGCCTCCTATACAATGCACACATTCCCCTATAAAATGCACACAGCCTCCTTTACAGTGCACACAGCCTCCTATACAATGCACACATTCCCCAATAGAATGCACACAACCTCCTATACAATGCCATTAACCCTCTTATACAAAGCACACATCTCTCTATACAATGCATACATCCTCCTATACAATGCACACATCCCGCTAAAAATGCACACAGCCTCCTATACAATGCACACATCCCCCTATACAATGCACAAATCCCCCTATACAATGCAGACATACCCCTATAAAATGCACACCGCCCCTATACAATGCACACAGCCTCCTATACAATGCACACAGCCTCCTATACAATGCACACAGCCTAATATGCAAGGAAAACAGCCTCCTGTACAATGCACACATCCCCTATACAATGCAAACATCCTCCTATACAATGTACGCAACCCCCAATACAATGCACAGATCCCCTATACAATGCACTCATCCCCTATACAATGTTCACATCCCCTATACAATGCACACATCCCCCTATACAATGCAAACACACCCCTATACAATGTACACATCCTCCTATATAATGCACACATCCCCAATACAATGCACAGCCGATATACAATGCACAAATCCTCCTATACAATGCACACAGCATCCTATACAATGCACGCATTCTCCTATGCAATGCACAAAGCCCCGTATACAGTGTACACATCCCCCTATTCAATGCACTCAGCCTTCTATACAATGTACACATCCCACTGTACAATACACACAGCCCCCTATCCATTGCACACATCCCCTAATCAAAGACACACCACCATTCTATACAATGCACAGCCTCCTATACAATACACTCATTCTCCTATACAATGCACACATCTTCCTTTACAATGCACACAGCCTCCTATACAATGCACAACGCCTCCGATACAATGCACACATCCCACTATACAATGCACACAACCGCCTATACAATGCACTCAGCCTCCATTACAATGCACACAGCCCCCTAAACAATGCACACAGCCCCTATACAATGCACACATTCCCCTATACAATGCACCCAGCCCCTATAAAATGCACACAACCTCCTATACAATGCACACATTCCCTTATACAACGCACACATTCCCCTATAGAATGCACACATCCTCCTGTACAATGCACACATCCTCCTATACAATGCACACATCCCCCTATACAATGCACACATCATCCTTTACAATGCACAAAGCCTCCTGTACAATGCACACACACCCCTATTAAATGCACACATCTCCCTATGCAATGTACACAGCCCCCTATACAATGCACACAGCCCTTCTAGACAATGCACACTTCCCCCTTTACAATGCACACAGCCTCTTATACAACGCACACCACCCATCTATACAATACACATTTCCCCCTTTACAATGCACACATCCCCCTATACAATGCACACAGCCCATCTATACAATGCACACTTCCCATATACAATGCACACAGCCACTATACAATGTAAACATCCTCCTATACAAAGCACACAGCCCCTATACAATGCACACATTCCACTATACAATGCACACATTCCGCTATAGAATGCACACATCCTCCTATATAATGCCATTAGCCCTCTTATACAATGCACACAACCCCCTATACAAAGCACACATCCACCTATACAATGCACACATCCTCCTATACAAAGCACACATCCTCTAATACAATGCACACATTCCCCTATACAATGCAAACAGCCTCCAATACAATGCACACATCCCCCGATACAATGCACACATTCCCCTATAGAATGCACAAATCCTCCTTTAAATGCCATTATCCCTCTTATACAATGCACACAGCCTCCAACACAATGCACACAGCCCCTATACAATGCACACATCCCCCTATACAATGCACACACACCCCTATACAATGCAAACATCCCCCTATACAATGCACACCCCCCGCTATACAATGCAAACATCCTCTTATACAAGGCACAAATCCTCCTATACAATGCACACATCCTCCTATACATAGAACATAGAACATAGAACAGTACAGCACAGTACAGGCCCTTCGGTCCTCGATGTTGTGCCGAGCATTGTCCGAGACCAAGATCAAGCTATCACACTCCCTGTCACTCTGGTGTGCTCCATGTGCTTATCCAATAACCGCTTGAAAGTTCCTAAAGTGTCCGACTCCACTATCACAGCAGGCAGTCCATTCCACACCCCAACCACTCTCTGAGTAAAGAATCTACCTCGGACATCCCTTCTATATCTCCCCCCATGCACCTTATAGCTATGCCCCCTTGTAACAGCTGCCTCTACCCGAGGAAATAGTCTCTGAACATCCACTCTATCTATCCCCCTCATCATCTTATAAACCTCTATTAAGTCGCCTCTCATCCTCCTCCGCTCTAAAGAGAAAAGCCCCAACTCCCTCAATCTTTCCTCATAAGACCTCCCCCGCAAACCAGGCAGCATCCTGGTAAATCTCCTTTGCACTCTTTCCAATGCTTCCACGTCCTTCCTATAGTGAGGTGACCAGAACTGCACACAATATTCCAAATGTGGTCTCACCAAGGTCCTGTACAGTTGCAGCATAACCTCACGGTTCTTAAACTCAAACCCTCTGTTAATAAACGCCAACACACCATAGGCCTTCTTTACTGCTCTATCCACTTGAGTGGCAACCTTCAGAGATCTGTGGATATGAACCCCCAGATCCCTCTGCTCCTCCACGTTCCTCAGAACCCTGCCGTTGACCCTGTAATCCTTATTCACATTTGCCCTACCAAAATGAATCACCTCGCACTTATCAGGGTTAAATTCCATCTGCCATTTTTCGGCCCAGCTCTGCATCCTATCAATGTCTCTTTGCAGCCTACAACTGCCCTCCACCTCATCCACTACTCCACCAATCTTGGTGTCATCAGCAAATTTACTGATCCACCCTTCAGTCCCCTCCTCCAAGTCATTGATAAAAATCACAAACAGCAGAGGACCCAGCACCGACCCCTGTGGCACACCGCTGGTAACTGGTCTCCAGTCCGAAAATGTTCCATCCACCACCACCCTATACAAAGCACACAGCCTCCTATACAATGCATACATTCCCTATACAATGCACACATCCCCTATACAATGCACACATCCCCCTATACAATGCAAACATCCTCTTATACAAGGCACAAATCCTCCTATACAATGCAAACATCCTCTTATACAAGGCACAAATCCTCCTATACAATGCACACAGCCGCCTATACAATGCACACATTCCCCTATACAATGCACACATCCCCTATACAATGCATACATCCTCCTATACAATGCACACATTCCCCCTATACAATGTACACAGCCCCCTTGACAATGCACACATCCCATTTACAATGCACACAGCCCCTATAAAATGCACACAACCTCCTATACAATTCACACATCCCCCTATACAATGCACACAGCCCCCTATGCAATGCACACAGCCTCCTATACAATGCACACATTCCGCTAAAGAATGCAAACATCCTCCTATACCATGCCATTAACCCTCTTATACAATGCACACAGCCCCCTATACAATGCACACAGCGTCCTATACAATGCACACATTCCCCTAAAGAATGCACACATCCTCCTATACCATGCCATTAACCCTCTTATACAATGCACACAGCCCCCTATACAATTCACACATCCTCCTGTACAATGGACACATTCTCCGATACAATGCACACATCCTCAGATGCAATGTACACATTTCCCTATACAATGCACACAGCCTGCTTTACAATGCACACAGCCTCCAATACAATGCACACATCCTGCTATACAATGCACACATCCGCCTCTACAATGCACACATCCCCCTATTCAACTCACAGTCCTTCTATACAATGCACACAGACACCTATACAATGCACACCCCCCACTATTAAATGTACACATCCTCCTATGCAATGTACACAACACCCTATACAATGCACATAGCCATTCTATACAATGCACACTTCCCCCTATACAATGCACACAGCCTCCTATACAATGCACACAGCCTCCTATACAATGCACACAGCCTAATATGCAAGGAAAACAGCCTCCTGTACAATGCACACATCCCCTATACAATGCAAACATCCTCCTATACAATGTACGCAACCCCCAATACAATGCACAGATCCCCTATACAATGCACTCATCCCCTATACAATGTTCACATCCCCTATACAATGCACACATCCCCCTATACAATGCAAACACACCCCTATACAATGTACACATCCTCCTATATAATGCACACATCCCCAATACAATGCACAGCCGATATACAATGCACAAATCCTCCTATACAATGCACACAGCATCCTATACAATGCACGCATTCTCCTATGCAATGCACAAAGCCCCGTATACAGTGTACACATCCCCCTATTCAATGCACTCAGCCTTCTATACAATGCACACATCCCACTGTACAATACACACAGCCCCCTATCCATTGCACACATCCCCTAATCAAAGACACACCACCATTCTATACAATGCACAGCCTCCTATACAATACACTCATTCTCCTATACAATGCACACATCTTCCTTTACAATGCACACAGCCTCCTATACAATGCACAACGCCTCCGATACAATGCACACATCCCACTATACAATGCACACAACCGCCTATACAATGCACTCAGCCTCCATTACAATGCACACAGCCCCCTAAACAATGCACACAGCCCCTATACAATGCACACATTCCCCTATACAATGCACCCAGCCCCTATAAAATGCACACAACCTCCTATACAATGCACACATTCCCTTATACAACGCACACATTCCCCTATAGAATGCACACATCCTCCTGTACAATGCACACATCCTCCTATACAATGCACACATCCCCCTATACAATGCACACATCATCCTTTACAATGCACAAAGCCTCCTGTACAATGCACACACACCCCTATTAAATGCACACATCTCCCTATGCAATGTACACAGCCCCCTATACAATGCACACAGCCCTTCTAGACAATGCACACTTCCCCCTTTACAATGCACACAGCCTCTTATACAACGCACACCACCCATCTATACAATACACATTTCCCCCTTTACAATGCACACATCCCCCTATACAATGCACACAGCCCATCTATACAATGCACACTTCCCATATACAATGCACACAGCCACTATACAATGTAAACATCCTCCTATACAAAGCACACAGCCCCTATACAATGCACACATTCCACTATACAATGCACACATTCCGCTATAGAATGCACACATCCTCCTATATAATGCCATTAGCCCTCTTATACAATGCACACAACCCCCTATACAAAGCACACATCCACCTATACAATGCACACATCCTCCTATACAAAGCACACATCCTCTAATACAATGCACACATTCCCCTATACAATGCAAACAGCCTCCAATACAATGCACACATCCCCCGATACAATGCACACATTCCCCTATAGAATGCACAAATCCTCCTTTAAATGCCATTATCCCTCTTATACAATGCACACAGCCTCCAACACAATGCACACAGCCCCTATACAATGCACACATCCCCCTATACAATGCACACACACCCCTATACAATGCAAACATCCCCCTATACAATGCACACCCCCCGCTATACAATGCAAACATCCTCTTATACAAGGCACAAATCCTCCTATACAATGCACACATCCTCCTATACATAGAACATAGAACATAGAACAGTACAGCACAGTACAGGCCCTTCGGTCCTCGATGTTGTGCCGAGCATTGTCCGAGACCAAGATCAAGCTATCACACTCCCTGTCACTCTGGTGTGCTCCATGTGCTTATCCAATAACCGCTTGAAAGTTCCTAAAGTGTCCGACTCCACTATCACAGCAGGCAGTCCATTCCACACCCCAACCACTCTCTGAGTAAAGAATCTACCTCGGACATCCCTTCTATATCTCCCCCCATGCACCTTATAGCTATGCCCCCTTGTAACAGCTGCCTCTACCCGAGGAAATAGTCTCTGAACATCCACTCTATCTATCCCCCTCATCATCTTATAAACCTCTATTAAGTCGCCTCTCATCCTCCTCCGCTCTAAAGAGAAAAGCCCCAACTCCCTCAATCTTTCCTCATAAGACCTCCCCCGCAAACCAGGCAGCATCCTGGTAAATCTCCTTTGCACTCTTTCCAATGCTTCCACGTCCTTCCTATAGTGAGGTGACCAGAACTGCACACAATATTCCAAATGTGGTCTCACCAAGGTCCTGTACAGTTGCAGCATAACCTCACGGTTCTTAAACTCAAACCCTCTGTTAATAAACGCCAACACACCATAGGCCTTCTTTACTGCTCTATCCACTTGAGTGGCAACCTTCAGAGATCTGTGGATATGAACCCCCAGATCCCTCTGCTCCTCCACGTTCCTCAGAACCCTGCCGTTGACCCTGTAATCCTTATTCACATTTGCCCTACCAAAATGAATCACCTCGCACTTATCAGGGTTAAATTCCATCTGCCATTTTTCGGCCCAGCTCTGCATCCTATCAATGTCTCTTTGCAGCCTACAACTGCCCTCCACCTCATCCACTACTCCACCAATCTTGGTGTCATCAGCAAATTTACTGATCCACCCTTCAGTCCCCTCCTCCAAGTCATTGATAAAAATCACAAACAGCAGAGGACCCAGCACCGACCCCTGTGGCACACCGCTGGTAACTGGTCTCCAGTCCGAAAATGTTCCATCCACCACCACCCTATACAAAGCACACAGCCTCCTATACAATGCATACATTCCCTATACAATGCACACATCCCCTATACAATGCACACATCCCCCTATACAATGCAAACATCCTCTTATACAAGGCACAAATCCTCCTATACAATGCAAACATCCTCTTATACAAGGCACAAATCCTCCTATACAATGCACACAGCCGCCTATACAATGCACACATTCCCCTATACAATGCACACATCCCCTATACAATGCATACATCCTCCTATACAATGCACACATTCCCCCTATACAATGTACACAGCCCCCTTGACAATGCACACATCCCATTTACAATGCACACAGCCCCTATAAAATGCACACAACCTCCTATACAATTCACACATCCCCCTATACAATGCACACAGCCCCCTATGCAATGCACACAGCCTCCTATACAATGCACACATTCCGCTAAAGAATGCAAACATCCTCCTATACCATGCCATTAACCCTCTTATACAATGCACACAGCCCCCTATACAATGCACACAGCGTCCTATACAATGCACACATTCCCCTAAAGAATGCACACATCCTCCTATACCATGCCATTAACCCTCTTATACAATGCACACAGCCCCCTATACAATTCACACATCCTCCTGTACAATGGACACATTCTCCGATACAATGCACACATCCTCAGATGCAATGTACACATTTCCCTATACAATGCACACAGCCTGCTTTACAATGCACACAGCCTCCAAAACATGCACACATCCTGCTATACAATGCACACATCCGCCTCTACAATGCACACATCCCCCTATTCAACTCACAGTCCTTCTATACAATGCACACAGACACCTATACAATGCACACCCCCCACTATTAAATGTACACATCCTCCTATGCAATGTACACAACACCCTATACAATGCACATAGCCATTCTATACAATGCACACTTCCCCCTATACAATGCACACAGCCTCCTATACAATGCACACAGCCTCCTATACAATGCACACAGCCTAATATGCAAGGAAAACAGCCTCCTGTACAATGCACACATCCCCTATACAATGCAAACATCCTCCTATACAATGTACGCAACCCCCAATACAATGCACAGATCCCCTATACAATGCACTCATCCCCTATACAATGTTCACATCCCCTATACAATGCACACATCCCCCTATACAATGCAAACACACCCCTATACAATGTACACATCCTCCTATATAATGCACACATCCCCAATACAATGCACAGCCGATATACAATGCACAAATCCTCCTATACAATGCACACAGCATCCTATACAATGCACGCATTCTCCTATGCAATGCACAAAGCCCCGTATACAGTGTACACATCCCCCTATTCAATGCACTCAGCCTTCTATACAATGCACACATCCCACTGTACAATACACACAGCCCCCTATCCATTGCACACATCCCCTAATCAAAGACACACCACCATTCTATACAATGCACAGCCTCCTATACAATACACTCATTCTCCTATACAATGCACACATCTTCCTTTACAATGCACACAGCCTCCTATACAATGCACAACGCCTCCGATACAATGCACACATCCCACTATACAATGCACACAACCGCCTATACAATGCACTCAGCCTCCATTACAATGCACACAGCCCCCTAAACAATGCACACAGCCCCTATACAATGCACACATTCCCCTATACAATGCACCCAGCCCCTATAAAATGCACACAACCTCCTATACAATGCACACATTCCCTTATACAACGCACACATTCCCCTATAGAATGCACACATCCTCCTGTACAATGCACACATCCTCCTATACAATGCACACATCCCCCTATACAATGCACACATCATCCTTTACAATGCACAAAGCCTCCTGTACAATGCACACACACCCCTATTAAATGCACACATCTCCCTATGCAATGTACACAGCCCCCTATACAATGCACACAGCCCTTCTAGACAATGCACACTTCCCCCTTTACAATGCACACAGCCTCTTATACAACGCACACCACCCATCTATACAATACACATTTCCCCCTTTACAATGCACACATCCCCCTATACAATGCACACAGCCCATCTATACAATGCACACTTCCCATATACAATGCACACAGCCACTATACAATGTAAACATCCTCCTATACAAAGCACACAGCCCCTATACAATGCACACATTCCACTATACAATGCACACATTCCGCTATAGAATGCACACATCCTCCTATATAATGCCATTAGCCCTCTTATACAATGCACACAACCCCCTATACAAAGCACACATCCACCTATACAATGCACACATCCTCCTATACAAAGCACACATCCTCTAATACAATGCACACATTCCCCTATACAATGCAAACAGCCTCCAATACAATGCACACATCCCCCGATACAATGCACACATTCCCCTATAGAATGCACAAATCCTCCTTTAAATGCCATTATCCCTCTTATACAATGCACACAGCCTCCAACACAATGCACACAGCCCCTATACAATGCACACATCCCCCTATACAATGCACACACACCCCTATACAATGCAAACATCCCCCTATACAATGCACACCCCCCGCTATACAATGCAAACATCCTCTTATACAAGGCACAAATCCTCCTATACAATGCACACATCCTCCTATACATAGAACATAGAACATAGAACAGTACAGCACAGTACAGGCCCTTCGGTCCTCGATGTTGTGCCGAGCATTGTCCGAGACCAAGATCAAGCTATCACACTCCCTGTCACTCTGGTGTGCTCCATGTGCTTATCCAATAACCGCTTGAAAGTTCCTAAAGTGTCCGACTCCACTATCACAGCAGGCAGTCCATTCCACACCCCAACCACTCTCTGAGTAAAGAATCTACCTCGGACATCCCTTCTATATCTCCCCCCATGCACCTTATAGCTATGCCCCCTTGTAACAGCTGCCTCTACCCGAGGAAATAGTCTCTGAACATCCACTCTATCTATCCCCCTCATCATCTTATAAACCTCTATTAAGTCGCCTCTCATCCTCCTCCGCTCTAAAGAGAAAAGCCCCAACTCCCTCAATCTTTCCTCATAAGACCTCCCCCGCAAACCAGGCAGCATCCTGGTAAATCTCCTTTGCACTCTTTCCAATGCTTCCACGTCCTTCCTATAGTGAGGTGACCAGAACTGCACACAATATTCCAAATGTGGTCTCACCAAGGTCCTGTACAGTTGCAGCATAACCTCACGGTTCTTAAACTCAAACCCTCTGTTAATAAACGCCAACACACCATAGGCCTTCTTTACTGCTCTATCCACTTGAGTGGCAACCTTCAGAGATCTGTGGATATGAACCCCCAGATCCCTCTGCTCCTCCACGTTCCTCAGAACCCTGCCGTTGACCCTGTAATCCTTATTCACATTTGCCCTACCAAAATGAATCACCTCGCACTTATCAGGGTTAAATTCCATCTGCCATTTTTCGGCCCAGCTCTGCATCCTATCAATGTCTCTTTGCAGCCTACAACTGCCCTCCACCTCATCCACTACTCCACCAATCTTGGTGTCATCAGCAAATTTACTGATCCACCCTTCAGTCCCCTCCTCCAAGTCATTGATAAAAATCACAAACAGCAGAGGACCCAGCACCGACCCCTGTGGCACACCGCTGGTAACTGGTCTCCAGTCCGAAAATGTTCCATCCACCACCACCCTATACAAAGCACACAGCCTCCTATACAATGCATACATTCCCTATACAATGCACACATCCCCTATACAATGCACACATCCCCCTATACAATGCAAACATCCTCTTATACAAGGCACAAATCCTCCTATACAATGCAAACATCCTCTTATACAAGGCACAAATCCTCCTATACAATGCACACAGCCGCCTATACAATGCACACATTCCCCTATACAATGCACACATCCCCTATACAATGCATACATCCTCCTATACAATGCACACATTCCCCCTATACAATGTACACAGCCCCCTTGACAATGCACACATCCCATTTACAATGCACACAGCCCCTATAAAATGCACACAACCTCCTATACAATTCACACATCCCCCTATACAATGCACACAGCCCCCTATGCAATGCACACAGCCTCCTATACAATGCACACATTCCGCTAAAGCATGCAAACATCCTCCTATACCATGCCATTAACCCTCTTATACAATGCACACAGCCCCCTATACAATGCACACAGCGTCCTATACAATGCACACATTCCCCTAAAGAATGCACACATCCTCCTATACCATGCCATTAACCCTCTTATACAATGCACACAGCCCCCTATACAATTCACACATCCTCCTGTACAATGGACACATTCTCCGATACAATGCACACATCCTCAGATGCAATGTACACATTTCCCTATACAATGCACACAGCCTGCTTTACAATGCACACAGCCTCCAATACAATGCACACATCCTGCTATACAATGCACACATCCGCCTCTACAATGCACACATCCCCCTATTCAACTCACAGTCCTTCTATACAATGCACACAGACACCTATACAATGCACACCCCCCACTATTAAATGTACACATCCTCCTATGCAATGTACACAACACCCTATACAATGCACATAGCCATTCTATACAATGCACACTTCCCCCTATACAATGCACACAGCCTCCTATACAATGTACGCCCCTATTAAATTCACACATTCCCCTATGCAATGTACACATACCCTATACAATGCACACATCCCCCTAAACAATGCACAAAGCCCCTAAACAATGCACACATCCTCCGATACAATGCACACATTCCACTATACAATGCACACATTCCACTATACAATGCACACATCCTCCTATATAATGCTATTAGCCCTCTTATACAATGCACACAACCCCCTATACAATGCACACATCCTCCTATACAAAGCACACATCCTTTGATACAATGCACACATCCTGATACAATGCACACATTCCCCTATACAATTCACACAGCCTCCTTTAGAATGCACACATCCGCAGATACAATGCACACATTCCCCCATAGAATGCACAAATCCTCCTATAAAATGCCATTAACCCACTTATACAATGCACACAGCCTCCAATACAAGGCACACAGCCCCCTATACAATGCACACATTCCCCCATAGAATGCACAAATCCTCCTATTAAATGCCATTAACCCTCTTACACAATGCACACAGCCCCCTATACAATGCACACATCCACAATACAATGCACACATTCAACTATAGAATGCACACATCCTCCTATACAATGCCATTAACCCTCTTATACAATGCACACAGACCCTATACAAAGCTCCCATCCTCCTATGCAATGCACACACCCTCCTATACATTGCACACATCCTCCTATACAATGCACACATCCCGCTATACAATGCACACATCCTCCTATACAATACACACATTCCCTATACAATGCACAACGCATCCTATATAATGCACAAATCCCCCAATGCAATGTACACAGCCCCCTATATAATGCACACAGCCCCTATACAATGCACACATACCCTATACAATGCACACATCCACCTATACAATGCACACATCCTCCTATACAATGCACACATCATCCTATACAATGCACACATCCTCCTATACAATGCACACATCCTCCTATACAATGCATACAGCCGCTATACAATGCCAACATCCTCCTATACAATGCACACATCCTCCTATACAATACACACATCCCCCTATACAATGCACATATTTCCCATTACAATGCACACAGCCTTCTATACAATGCACACAGCCTTCTATACAATGCACACATCCCCCTGTACAATACACACAGCCTCCTATATATTGCACACATCCCCCTAAGAAATACACACAGCCCTTCTATACAATGCACACAGCCCTTCTATACAATGCACATATCCCCCTATACAATGCACACAGCCTCCTTTACAATGGACACAGCCCCCAGACAATGCACACAGCCTTCTATACAATGCACACATACCCCTATACAATACACACATCCTCCTATACAATGCAAACATCCCCCTAAACAATGCACACATCCTGATACAATGCACACATTCCCCTATACAATTCACACAGCCTCCTTTAGAATGCACACATCCGCAGATACAATGCACACATTCCCCCATAGAATGCACAAATCCTCCTATTAAATGCCATTAACCCACTTATACAATGCACACAGCCTCCAATACAAGGCACACAGCCCCCTATACAATGCACACATACCCCCATAGAATGCACAAATCCTCCTATTAAATGCCATTAACCCTCTTACACAATGCACACAGCCCCCTATACAATGCACACATCCACAATACAATGCACGCATTCAACTATAGAATGCACACATCCTCCTATACAATGCCATTAACCCTCTTATACAATGCACACAGCCCCTATACAAAGCTCCCATCCTCCTATGCAATGCACACACCCTCCTATACATTGCACACATCCTCCTATACAATGCACACATCCCGCTATACAATGCACACATCCTCCTATACAATACACACATTCCCTATACAATGCACAACGCATCCTATATAATGCACAAATCCCCCAATGCAATGTACACAGCCCCCTATATAATGCACACAGCCCCTATACAATGCACACATACCCTATACAATGCACACATCCTCCTATACAATGCACACATCATCCTATACAATGCACACATCCTCCTATACAATGCACACATCCTCCTATACAATGCACACATCCTCCTATACAATGCATACAGCCGCTATACAATGCCAACATCCTCCTATACAATGCACACATCCTCCTATACAATACACACATCCCCTATACAATGCACATATTTCCCATTACAATGCACACAGCCTTCTATACAATGCACACATCCCCCTGTACAATACACACAGCCTCCTATATATTGCACACATCCCCCTAAGAAATACACACAGCCCTTCTATACAATGCACACAGCCCTTCTATACAATGCACATATCCCCCTATACAATGCACACAGCCTCCTTTACAATGGACACAGCCCCCTATACAATGCACACAGCCTCCTATACAATACACACATCCTCCTATACAATGCAAACATCCCCCTAAACAATGCACACATCCCCGATACAATGCACACATCCCCGATACAATGCACACCGCCTCCTATACAATGCACACATCCTCCTATACAATGCACACATCCCCTATACAATGCTCACATCCCCCTATACAATGCCCACAGCCTCCTATAGAATGCACACAGCCCTTCCATAGAATGCACTCAGCCCTTCTGTAGAATGCACACATCCCCCTATACAATGCACACAGCCTCCTATACAATGCACACAGCCCCCTATACAATGCACACAGCATCCTGTAAGATGCACGCAGCCCCTATACAATGCACTCATCCCCCTATACAATGCACACATCATTCTATACAATGCACACAGCCCTTCTATAAAATGCACACAGCCCCTATACAATGCACACAGCCCCTATACAATGCACACAGCCTGCTATACAATGCACACATCCTCCTATACAAGGCACACAGCCCCTATACAATAAACACATCCCCTTTACAATGCACATATCCTCTTATACAATGCACACATCCCCTATACAATGTACACAGCCCCCTATACATTGCACACAGCCCCTATGCAATGCACACAACCTCCTATATAACGCACCCGTTCCCCTATGCAATGCACACAACCTCCTATACAATTCACACATTCCCCTATGCAATGCACACAGCACCTATACAATGCACACATCCTCCTATACAATGCACACAGCCTCCTATACAATGCACACAGTCCCTATACAATGCACACATCCTCCTATGCAATGCCATTAACCCTCTTATACAAGGCACACATCCTCCTATACAATGCACACAGTCTCCAATTCAATGCACACATCCTCCTATACAATGCACACAGCCACCTATACAATGCACACATCCCCCTCTACAATGCACACATTCCACTATAGAATGCACACATACTCCTATACAATGCCATTAACCCTGTTATACAATGCACACGGCCCCCTATACAATGCATACATTCCTCCTATACAATGCACACATCCTCCTAAACAATGCACACATCTTCCTATGCAATGCACCCATCCCTTATACAATACACACATCCTCCTATACAATTCACCCATTTCCCTATATAATGCACACAGCCCCCTATACAATGGACACAGCCTCCTATACAATGCACACATTCCCTATACAATGCACACATCCTCCTATACAATGCACAGTCTCCAATTCAATGCACACATCCTCCTATACAATGCCATTAACCCTCTTATACAATGCACACATCCCCTATACAATGCACACATCCCTCCCATACAATGCACACATCCTCCTCTACAATGCACACATCCCCCTATACAATGCACACATTCCGCTATAGAATGCACACATACTCCTATACAATGCCATTAACCCTCTTATACAATGCACACAGCCCCCTATACAATGCATACATCCCTCCAATACAATGCACACATCCTCCTATACAATACACACATCCCCCTATACAATGCACACATCCTCCAATACAATGCACACAGCCTCCTAAACAATGCACACATCTTTCTATACAATGCTCACATCCCTTATACAATGCATACATCCTCCTATACAATGCACACATCCCCTATACAATGCACACATCCTCCTATACAATGCCATTTACCCTCTTATACAATGCATAGAGCCTCATATACAATGCACACATCATCCTTTACAATGCAAACATCCCCTATACAATGCACACAACTTCCTATACAATGCACCCCCCCAATACAATGCACACATTCCCCGAGAATGCACAAATCCTCCTATACAATGACATTAACCCTCTTATACAATGCACACAGCCCCCATTACAATGCACACAGCCTCCTTTACAATGCAGACAGCCTCCAATACAATGCACACAGCCCACTATACAATGCACACATCCTCCAATACAATGCACACAGCCTCCTAAACAATGCACACATCTTCCTATGCAATGCACACATCCCTTATACAATACACACATCCTCCTATACAATGCACACAGCCCACTATACAATGCGCACAGTCCACTATACAATGCACACTTCCCTCTATACAATGCACACATCCTCCTATACAATGCACACATCCCCAATACAATGCACAGCCGATATACAATGCACAAATCCTCCTATACAATGCACACAGCATCCTATACAATGCACACATTCTCCTATGCAATGCACAAAGCCCCCTATACAATGCCCACATCCCCCTATACAATGCACTCAGCCTTCTATACAATGCACACATCCCACTGTACAATACACACAGCCCCCTATCCATTGCACATATCCCCTAATAAAAGACACGCCACCATTCTATACAATGCACAGCCCCGTATGCAATGCACACATCCCCCTATACAATACACACAGCCTCCTATACAATACACACATTCTCATATACAAGGCACACATCTTCTTTTACAATGCACACAGCCTCCTATACAATGAACAATTCCTCCTATACAATGCACACATCCCCCTATACAATACACACAGCCTCCTATACAATACACACATTCTCATATACAAGGCACACATCTTCTTTTACAATGCACACAGCCTCCTATACAATGAACAATTCCTCCTATACAATGCACACAGCCACCTATACAATGCACTCAGCCTCCATTACAATGCACACAGCCCCTAAACAATGCACACAGCCCCTATACAATGCACACAGCCCCTATACAATGCACACATCCCCTATACAATGCACACATTTCCCCTATACAATGTACACTGCCCCCTTGACAATGCACACAGCCTCCTATACAAAGCACACATCCCATTTACAATGCACACAGACCCCTATGCAATGCACACAGCCTTCTATTAAATGCACACAGCCCCCTATACAATGCAGACATCCTCTATACAATGCACACATCCTCCTATACAATGCACACATCGCCCTATACAATGCACACATCCTCCTTTACAATGCACACAGCCTCCTGTACAATGCACACATCCACCTATACAATGCACACAACCTCCTGTACAATTCACAACCCTTCTATACAATGCACACAGCCTCCTATATAATGCACACACCCCCTATTAAATGCACACATCCCCCTATGCAATGTACACATCCCCCTATACAATGCACACAGCCCTTCTATACAATGCATACTTTCCCCTACACAATGCACACAGCCTCCTATACAATGCACCCCACTATTAAATGCACACATTCCCCTATGCAATGTACACAGCCCACTATTTAATGCACACAGCCCCCTATACAATGCACACATACCCGATACAATGCACACATCGCCCGATACAATGCACACAGCCTCCTGTACAATGCACACATCCCCCTATACAATTCACACAGCCCTTCTATACAATGCACACAGCCTCCTATACAATGCACACACACCCCTATTAAATGCACACATCCCCCTATGCAATGTACACAGCCCCCTATACAATGCACACAGCCCTTCTATACAATGCACACTTCCCCTATACAATGCACACAGCCCCTATACAATGCAAACATCCTCCTATAGAAAGCACACCGCCCCTATACAATGCACACAGCCTCCTATACAATGCACACATCCCCCTATACAATGCACACAGCCTCCTATAGAATGCAAAAAGCCCCCTATACAATGCACACAGCCTCCTATACAATGCACACATCCCCCTATACAATGCACGCATCCTCCAATACAATGCACACAGCCCCAAATACAATGCACACAGCCTCCTATACAATGCACACATCCTCCTATACAATGCACACATCCTACTGTACAATGCACACAACCCCCTATACAATGCACACAGCCTCCTATACAATGCACACATCCCCATATGCAATGCACACATCCCCTATACAATGCATGCAGCCTCCTTTAAAATGCACACATCCCCTATACAATGCACATAGCCTCCTATACAATACACACAGCATCCTATACAATGCACCCCCCTATGCAATGCACAAATCCCCTATACAATGCACACAGCCCCTATACAATGCAAACATCCTCCTATAGAAAGCACACCGCCCCTATACAATGCACACAGCCTCCTATAAAATGCACACATCCCCCTATACAATGCACACATCCTCCTATAGAATGCAACTCCTATACAATGCACAACTCCCCCTATACAATGCACGCATCCTCCAATACAATGCACACAGCCCCAAATACAATGCACAGCCTCCTATACAATGCACACATCCTCCTATACAATGCACACATCCCCTATACAATGCACACATCCTACTATACAATGCACACAACCCCCATACAATGCACACAGCCTCCTATGCAATGCACACATCCCCTATGCAATGCACAGCCTCTATACAATGCACACAGCATCCTATACAATGCACCCCCCTATACAATGCACAAATCCCCCTATACAATGCACACATCCCCTATACAATGCATACATCCTCCTATACAATGCACACAGCCTCCTATACAATGCACACATCCCCCTATACAATGCACACAGCCCTTCTAGACAATGCACACATCCCCTATACAATGCACACATCCTCCTATACAAAGCTCATAGCCCCCTATACAATGTACACAGCCTCCTATTGAATGCACACAGACCCCTATACAATACACCCGCCTATACTATGCACACATCGCCCTATACAATGCACACAGCCTGCTATACAATACACACATCCCCCTATACAATGCACACATCCCCGTATACAATGCACACATCCCCTTATACAATGTACACATCCCCCTATACAATGCACACAACCTCCTATACAATACAAAAAGCCTCTATTACGATGCACACATCCTCCTATACAATGCACGCATCCCTCTATACAATGCACACATCCTACTATACAATACACACAGCTTCCTATACAATGCACACATCCTCCTATGCAATGCACACATCACCCTATACAATGCACGCATCCCCCTATACAATGCACACATCCCCCTGTACAATGCACACAGCCTCCTGTACAATGCACACATCCCCCTATACAATGCACACAGCCCCCTAAACAATGCACACAGCCCCCTATACAATGCACACAGCCTCCTATACAATGCACACATCCCCCTATACAATGCACACATCCTCCAATACAATGCACACAGCCCCAAATACAATGCACACAGCCTCCTATACAATGCACACATCCTCCTATACAATGCACACATCCCCTATACAATGCACACATCCTACTGTACAATGCACACAACCCCCTATACAATGCACACAGCCTCCTATACAATGCACACATCCCCATATGCAATGCACACATCCCCTATACAATGCATGCAGCCTCCTTTAAAATGCACACATCCCCTATACAATGCACATAGCCTCCTATACAATACACACAGCATCCTATACAATGCACCCCCCTATGCAATGCACAAATCCCCTATACAATGCACACAGCCCCTATACAATGCAAACATCCTCCTATAGAAAGCACACCGCCCCTATACAATGCACACAGCCTCCTATAAAATGCACACATCCCCCTATACAATGCACACATCCTCCTATAGAATGCAACTCCTATACAATGCACAACTCCCCCTATACAATGCACGCATCCTCCAATACAATGCACACAGCCCCAAATACAATGCACAGCCTCCTATACAATGCACACATCCTCCTATACAATGCACACATCCCCTATACAGTGCACACATCCTACTATACAATGCACACAACCCCCTATACAATGCACACAGCCTCCTATGCAATGCACACATCCCCTATGCAATGCACAGCCTCTATACAATGCACACAGCATCCTATACAATGCACCCCCTATACAATGCACAAATCCCCCTATACAATGCACACATCCCCTATACAATGCATACATCCTCCTATACAATGCACACAGCCTCCTATACAATGCACACATCCCCCTATACAATGCACACAGCCCTTCTAGACAATGCACACATCCCCTATACAATGCACACATCCTCCTATACAAAGCTCATAGCCCCCTATACAATGTACACAGCCTCCTATTGAATGCACACAGACCCCTATACAATACACCCGCCTATACTATGCACACATCGCCCTATACAATGCACACAGCCTGCTATACAATACACACATCCCCCTATACAATGCACACATCCCCGTATACAATGCACACATCCCCTTATACAATGTACACATCCCCCTATACAATGCACACAACCTCCTATACAATACAAAAAGCCTCTATTACGATGCACACATCCTCCTATACAATGCACGCATCCCTCTATACAATGCACACATCCTACTATACAATACACACAGCTTCCTATACAATGCACACATCCTCCTATGCAATGCACACATCCCCCTATACAATGCACGCATCCCCCTATACAATGCACACATCCCCCTGTACAATGCACACAGCCTCCTGTACAATGCACACATCCCCCTATACAATGCACACAGCCCCCTAAACAATGCACACAGCCCCCTATACAATGCACACAGCCTCCTATACAATGCACACATCCCCCTATACAATGCACACATCCTCCAATACAATGCACACAGCCCCAAATACAATGCACACAGCCTCCTATACAATGCACACATCCTCCTATACAATGCACACATCCCCTATACAATGCACACATCCTACTGTACAATGCACACAACCCCCTATACAATGCACACAGCCTCCTATACAATGCACACATCCCCATATGCAATGCACACATCCCCTATACAATGCATGCAGCCTCCTTTAAAATGCACACATCCCCTATACAATGCACATAGCCTCCTATACAATACACACAGCATCCTATACAATGCATCCCCCCTATGCAATGCACAAATCCCCTATACAATGCACACAGCCCCTATACAATGCAAACATCCTCCTATAGAAAGCACACCGCCCCTATACAATGCACACAGCCTCCTATAAAATGCACACATCCCCCTATACAATGCACACATCCTCCTATAGAATGCAACTCCTATACAATGCACAACTCCCCCTATACAATGCACGCACCCTCCAATACAATGCACACAGCCCCAAATACAATGCACACCGCCTCCTATACAATGCACACATCCTCCTATACAATGCACACATCCCCTATACAATGCACACATCCTACTATACAATGCACACAACCCCCTATACAATGCACACAGCCTCCTATGCAATGCACACATCCCCTATGCAATGCACAGCCTCTATACAATGCACACAGCATCCTATACAATGCACCCCCTATACAATGCACAAATCCCCCTATACAATGCACACATCCCCTATACAATGCATACATCCTCCTATACAATGCACACAGCCTCCTATACAATGCACACATCCCCCTATACAATGCACACAGCCCTTCTAGACAATGCACACATCCCCTATACAATGCACACATCCTCCTATACAAAGCTCATAGCCCCCTATACAATGTACACAGCCTCCTATTGAATGCACACAGCCCCCTATACAATACACCCGCCTATACTATGCACACATCGCCCTATACAATGCACACAGCCTGCTATACAATACACACATCCCCGTATACAATGCACACATCCCCTTATACAATGCACACATCCCCCTATACAATGCACACAACCTCCTATACAATACAAAAAGCCTCTATTACGATGCACACATCCTCCTATACAATGCACGCATCCCTCTATACAATGCACACATCCTACTATACAATACACACAGCTTCCTATACAATGCACACATCCTCCTATGCAATGCACACATTCCCTATACAATGCACGCATCCCCCTATACAATGCACACATCCCCCTGTACAAGGCACACAGCCTCCTGTACAATGCACACATCCCCCTAAACAATGCACACAGCCCCCTATACAATGCACACAGCCTCCTATACAATGCACACATCCCCCTATACAATGCACGCATCCTCCAATACAATGCACACAGCCCCAAATACAATGCACACAGCCTCCTATACAATGCACACATCCTCCTATACAATGCACACATCCCCTATACAATGCACACATCCTACTGTACAATGCACACAACCCCCTATACAATGCACACAGCCTCCTATACAATGCACACATCCCCATATGCAATGCACACATCCCCTATACAATGCATGCAGCCTCCTTTAAAATGCACACATCCCCTATACAATGCACATAGCCTCCTATACAATACACACAGCATCCTATACAATGCACCCCCCCCCTATGCAATGCACAAATCCCCTATACAATGCACACAGCCCCTATACAATGCAAACATCCTCCTATAGAAAGCACACCGCCCCTATACAATGCACACAGCCTCCTATAAAATGCACACATCCCCCTATACAATGCACACATCCTCCTATAGAATGCAACTCCTATACAATGCACAACTCCCCCTATACAATGCACGCATCCTCCAATACAATGCACACAGCCCCAAATACAATGCACACAGCCTCCTATACAATGCACACATCCTCCTATACAATGCACACATCCCCTATACAATGCACACATCCTACTATACAATGCACACAACCCCCTATACAATGCACACAGCCTCCTATGCAATGCACACATCCCCTATGCAATGCACAGCCTCTATACAATGCACACAGCATCCTATACAATGCACCCCCCCTATACAATGCACAAATCCCCTATACAATGCACACATCCCTAATACAATGCATACATCCTCCTATACAATGCATACATCCTCCTATACAATGCACACATCCCCCTATACAATGCACACAGCCCTTCTAGACAATGCACACATCCCCTATACAATGCACACATCCTCCTATACAAAGCTCATAGCCCCCTATACAATGTACACAGCCTCCTATTGAATGCACACATACCCCTATACAATACACCCGCCTATACTATGCACACATCGCCCTATACAATGCACACAGCCTGCTATACAATACACACATCCCCCTATACAATGCACACATCCCCATATACAATGCACACATCCCCTTATACAATGCACACATCCCCCTATACAATGCACACAACCTCCTATACAATACAAAAAGCCTCTATTACGATGCACACATCCTCCTATACAATGCACGCATCCCTCTATACAATGCACACATCCTACTATACAATACACACAGCTTCCTATACAATGCACACATCCTCCTATGCAATGCACACATCCCCCTATACAATGCACGCATCCCCCTATACAATGCACACACCCCCCTGTACAATGCACACAGCCTCCTGTACAATGCACTCATCCCCCTATACAATGCACACAGCCCCCTATACAATGCACACAGCCTCCTATACAATGCACACAGCCTCCTATACAATGCACACAGACCCGTATACAATGCACACAGACCCCTATACAATGCACACAGACCCCTATACAATGCACACAGCTCCCTATAACTGCACACAGCCTCCTATACAATGCACACATCCTCCTATACAATGCACACATCCTCCTATGCAAAGCACACAACCTCATATACAATGCACACATCCTCCTGTACAATGCACACAGCCTCCTATACAATACACACAGCTTCCTATACAATGCACACAGCCCCCTATACAATGCACACAGCCTCCTATACAATGCACACATCCTCCTATTCAATCCATACATCCTCCTATACAATCCACACATCCTCCTATACAATCCACACATCCCCCTATACAATGCACTCAGCCTCCTATACAATACACACAGCCTCCTTTAAAACACACACAGCATCTTATACAATGCACACAGCCCCAAATACAATGCACAGCCTCCTATACAATGCACACATCCTCCTATACAATGCACACATCCCCTATACAATGCACACATCCTACTATACAATGCACACAACCCCCTATACAATGCACACAGCCTCCTATGCAATGCACACACCCCCTATGCAATGCACAGCCTCTATACAATGCACACAGCATCCTATACAATGCACCCCCTATACAATGCACAAATCCCCCCACACAATGCACACATCCCCTATACAATGCATACATCCTCCTATACAATGCACACAGCCTCCTATACAATGCACACATCCCCCTATACAATGCACACAGCCCTTCTAGACAATGCACACATCCCCTATACAATGCACACATCCTCCTATACAAAGCTCATAGCCCCCTATACAATGTACACAGCCTCCTATTGAATGCACACAGCCCCCTATACAATACACCCGCCTATACTATGCACACATCGCCCTATACAATGCACACAGCCTGCTATACAATACACACATCCCCCTATACAATGCACACATCCCCGTATACAATGCACACATCCCCTTATACAATGCACACATCCCCCTATACAATGCACACAACCTCCTATACAATACAAAAAGCCTCTATTACGATGCACACATCCTCCTATACAATGCACGCATCCCTCTATACAATGCACACATCCTACTATACAATACACACAGCTTCCTATACAATGCACACATCCTCCTATGCAATGCACACATCCCCCTATACAATGCACGCATCCCCCTATACAATGCACACATCCCCCTGTACAATGCACACAGCCTCCTGTACAATGCACACATCCCCCTATACAATGCACACAGCCCCCTAAACAATGCACACAGCCCCCTATACAATGCACGCATCCTCCAATACAATGCACACAGCCCCAAATACAATGCACACAGCCTCCTATACAATGCACACATCCTCCTATACAATGCACACATCCCCTATACAATGCACACATCCTACTGTACAATGCACACAACCCCCTATACAATGCACATAGCCTCCTATACAATACACACAGCATCCTATACAATGCATCCCCCCCTATGCAATGCACAAATCCCCTATACAATGCACACAGCCCCTATACAATGCAAACATCCTCCTATAGAAAGCACACCGCCCCTATACAATGCACACAGCCTCCTATAAAATGCACACGTCCCCCTATACAATGCACACATCCTCCTATAGAATGCAACTCCTATACAATGCACAACTCCCCCTATACAATGCACGCACCCTCCAATACAATGCACACAGCCCCAAATACAATGCACACAGCCTCCTATACAATGCACACATCCTCCTATACAATGCACACATCCCCTATACAATGCACACATCCTACTATACAATGCACACAACCCCCTATACAATGCACACAGCCTCCTATGCAATGCACACATCCCCTATGCAATTCACAGCCTCTATACAATGCACACAGCATCCTATACAATGCACCCCCCTATACAATGCACAAATCCCCCTATACAATGCACACATCCCCTATACAATGCATACATCCTCCTATACAATGCACACAGCCCCTATACAATGCACACATCCTCCTATACAATGCACACATCCCCCTATACAATGCACACAGCCCTTCTAGACAATGCACACATCCCCTATACAATGCACACATCCTCCTATACAAAGCTCATAGCCCCCTATACAATGTACACAGCCTCCTATTGAATGCACACAGCCCCCTATACAATACACCCGCCTATACTATGCACACATCGCCCTATACAATGCACACAGCCTGCTATACAATACACACATCCCCCTATACAATGCACACATCCCCGTATACAATGCACACATCCCCTTATACAATGCACACATCCCCCTATACAATGCACACAACCTCCTATACAATACAAAAAGCCTCTATTACGATGCACACATCCTCCTATACAATGCACGCATCCCTCTATACAATGCACACATCCTACTATACAATACACACAGCTTCCTATACAATGCACACAACCTCCTATGCAATGCACACATCCCCCTATACAATGCACGCATCCCCCTATACAATGCACACATCCCCCTGTACAATGCACACAGCCTCCTGTACAATGCACACATCCCCCTAAACAATGCACACAGCCCCCTATACAATGCACACAGCCTCCTATACAATGCACACATCCCCCTATACAATGCACGCATCCTCCAATACAATGCACACAGCCCCAAATACAATGCACATAGCCTCCTATACAATGCACACATCCTCCTATACAATGCACACATCCCCTATACAATGCACACATCCTACTGTACAATGCACACAACCCCCTATACAATGCACACAGCCTCCTATACAATGCACACATCCCCATATGCAATGCACACATCCCCTATACAATGCATGCAGCCTCCTTTAAAATGCACACATCCCCTATACAATGCACATAGCCTCCTATACAATACACACAGCATCCTATACAATGCACCCCCCCTATGCAATGCACAAATCCCCTATACAATGCACACAGCCCCTATACAATGCAAACATCCTCCTATAGAAAGCACACCGCCCCTATACAATGCACACAGCCTCCTATAAAATGCACACATCCCCCTATACAATGCACGCATCCTCCTATAGAATGCAACTCCTATACAATGCACAACTCCCCCTATGCAATGCACGCATCCTCCAATACAATGCACACAGCCCCAAATACAATGCACACAGCCTCCTATACAATGCACACATCCTCCTATACAATGCACACATCCCCTATACAATGCACACATCCTACTATACAATGCACACAACCCCCTATACAATGCACACAGCCTCCTATGCAATGCACACATCCCCTATGCAATGCACAGCCTCTATACAATGCACACAGCATCCTATACAATGCACCCCCCCTATACAATGCACAAATCCCCTATACAATGCACACATCCCTAATACAATGCATACATCCTCCTATACAATGCATACATCCTCCTATACAATGCACACATCCCCCTATACAATGCACACAGCCCTTCTAGACAATGCACACATCCCCTATACAATGCACACATCCTCCTATACAAAGCTCATAGCCCCCTATACAATGTACACAGCCTCCTATTGAATGCACACATACCCCTATACAATACACCCGCCTATACTATGCACACATCGCCCTATACAATGCACACAGCCTGCTATACAATACACACATCCCCCTATACAATGCACACATCCCCGTATACAATGCACACATCCCCTTATACAATGCACACATCCCCCTATACAATGCACACAACCTCCTATACAATACAAAAAGCCTCTATTACGATGCACACATCCTCCTATACAATGCACGCATCCCTCTATACAATGCACACATCCTACTATACAATACACACAGCTTCCTATACAATGCACACATCCTCCTATGCAATGCACACATCCCCCTATACAATGCACGCATCCCCCTATACAATGCACACACCCCCCTGTACAATGCACACAGCCTCCTGTACAATGCACTCATCCCCCTATACAATGCACACAGCCCCCTATACAATGCACACAGCCTCCTATACAATGCACACAGCCTCCTATACAATGCACACAGACCCGTATACAATGCACACAGACCCCTATACAATGCACACAGACCCCTATACAATGCACACAGCTCCCTATAACTGCACACAGCCTCCTATACAATGCACACATCCTCCTATACAATGCACACATCCTCCTATGCAAAGCACACAACCTCATATACAATGCACACATCCTCCTGTACAATGCACACAGCCTCCTATACAATACACACAGCTTCCTATACAATGCACACAGCCCCCTATACAATGCACACAGCCTCCTATACAATGCACACATCCTCCTATTCAATCCATACATCCTCCTATACAATCCACACATCCTCCTATACAATCCACACATCCCCCTATACAATGCACTCAGCCTCCTATACAATACACACAGCCTCCTTTAAAACACACACAGCATCTTATACAATGCACACAGCCCCCTATACAAAGCACATCATCTCCTATACAATGCACACAGCCGTTCTATAAAATGCAGACAACCCCTATACAATGCACACAACCTGCTATACAATGCACACATCCTCCTATACAATGCACACATCCTCCTATACAATGCACACAGCCTCCTATACAATGCACACATCCCCCTATACAATGCACACAGCCTCCTATATAATGCACACAGCCTCCTATACAATGCACACAGCCTCCTATACAATGCACACATCCTCCTCTGCAATGCACACAGCCTCATATACAATGCACACATCCTGCTATACAATGCACACAGCCTCCTATACAATGCATACATCCCCCTATACAATGCACACATCCCCCTATACAATGCACACAGCCTCCTATACAATTCACACATCCCCTATACAAGGCACATATCCTTCTATACAACGCACACATTCTCCTATACAATGCACACATCCTCCTATACAATGCACACATCCTCCTATACAATGCATAGAGCCACTATACAATGCACACATCCTCCTATACAATACACACATCCTCCTATACAATGCACACACCCTCCTATACAATCCATGCAGCCGCTATACAATGCACACAGCCCCCTATATAATGCCTACATCCTCCTATACAATGCACACTGCCTCCGATTCAATGCACACACTCCTATGCAATGCACACAGCACCCTATAGAATGCACATCTCCCATTACAATGCAAACAGCATTCTATACAATGCACACATCCCCATGTACAATACACACAGCCTCCTGTAGAATGCACACAGCCCCCTATACAATGCATACATCCCGCTATGAAATACACACAGCTGTTCTATACAATGCACATATCCCCCTATACAATGCACACATTCTCCTATACAATGCGCACAAGTCTCCTATACAATGCAAACATCCTCCTATACAATGCACGCATCCTTCTATACAATGCACACAGCCTCCTATACAATGCACACAGCCCCCTATACAAAGCACACATCCCCCTATACAATGCACACATCCCTCTATACAATGCACACAGCCTCCTATACAATGCACACAGCCCCCTATACAATGAACACAGCCCCCTATACAAAGCACACATCCTCCTATAGAATGCACACATCCTCCTATACAATGCATACAACCGCTATACAATGCCAACATCCTCCTATACACTGCACATATCCTCCTATACAATGCACACATCCCCCTATACAATGCACATATCTCCCATTACAATGCACACAGCCTTCTATACAATGCACACATCCCCCCTCTACAGTACACACAGCCCCCTATACATTGCACACATCCCCCGATGAAATACACACAGCCCTTCTATACAATGCACACAGCCCATCTATACAATGCACAGATCCCCCTATACAATGCACACAGCCTCCTATACAATGCACACATCCCCCTATATAATGCACACATCCTCCTATACAATGCACAGAGCCTGCTATACAATGCACGCAGCCCCCTATACAATGCACACAGCCCCCTATACAATGCACACATCCTCCTATACAATGCACACATCCCCCTATACAATGCACACGTCCTCCTATACAATGCACAGAGCCTACTATACAATGCACACAGCCCCCTATACAATGCACACAGCCTCCTATACAATGCACACAACCTCATATACAATGCACACATCCTCCTGTACAATGCACACATCCTCCTATACAATGCACACATCCTCCTACACAATGCACGCAGCCTCCTATACAATGCACACATCCCCCTATACATTGCACACAGCCTCCTATACAATGCACACAGCCCCCTATGCAATGCACACAGCCCTTCTATAAAATGCACACATCCCCTATACAATGTTCACCGCCCCCTATACAATGCACCCATCCCCCTATACAATGCACACATCCCCCTATACAATGCACTCACCACCTATACAATGCACACAGATCCTATACAATGCACACATCCCCTATACAATACGCAGAGCCTCCTGTACAATGCACAAAGCCTCCTATACAATGCACACAGCCTCCTATTCAATGCACACATCCCCCTATACAATGCACACATCCTCCTATACAATGCACACATCCCCTATACAATGCACACATCCTCCTATACAATGCCATTAACCCTCTTATTCAATACATACAGCCCCCGTAACAAGGCACACATCATCCTTTGCAATGCAAACTTCCCCTATACAATGCACACAACCTCCTATACAATGCACCCCCCTATACAATGCACACATTCCCCAATAGAATGCACAAATCCTCCTATACAATGACATTAACCCTCTTATACAATGCACACAGCCCCCTTTACAATGGGCACAGCCTCCTTTACAATGCAGACAGCCTCCAATACAATGCACACATCCTCCTATACAATGCACACATCCCCCTATACAATACACATTTCCTCCAATACAATGAACAAAGCCTCCTAAACAATGCACACATCATCCTATACAATGCACAGAGCCTACTATACAATTTACATTAATGACCTGGATCAGGGAGTCGGATGCAGCATTTCCAAATTTGCAGACGACACTAAACTAGGAGGTGGGGTGGGCTCAGAGGAGGAGACCAGGAAGCTCCAGAGCGATTTGGACAGACTGGGTGATTGGGCGGATAAATGGCAGATGCACTATAATGTGGACAAGTGCGAAGTTATCCACCTTGGGTGCAGGAACGGGAGGGCAAATTATTATTTAAATGGCAATAAATTGGGAGAGGGGGAAGTACAGAGAGACCTGGGTGTTCTTGTACACCAGTCACTGAAGGCGAGCATGCAGGTGCAACAGGCGGTCAAGAAGGCAAACGGTATGCTGGCCTTCATAGCAAAAGGGTTGGAATACAGGAACAGGGATACCTTGCTGCAGCTGTACAGGGCACTGGTGAGACGACACCGCGAGTACTGTGTACAGTTTTGGTCGCCTCATCTGAGGAAAGATGTTCTTGCCATGGAGGGGGTGCAGCGGCGATTCACCAGGCTGATACCAGGAATGGCGGGATTGACCTATGAGGAGAGACTATGTAGTTTAGGGATGTACACACTGGAGTTTAGAAGATTGAGAGGGGACCTCATAGAAGTGTATAAAATTCTGACAGGTCTAGACAGACTAGATGCAGAAGGAATGTTTCCCTTGGCGGGTGAGAACAGAACTAGAGGACATAATTTAAGGATAAGGGCTAAACCATTTAGGACAGAAATGAGGGGGAATTTCTTCACTCAGAGGGTGGTGAACCTGTGGAACTCATTGCCACAGAGGGCAGTGTACGCCAGCTCATTAAATATATTTAAGAGGGAATTAGATATATTTCTACAGGCAAAAGGGGTTAAGGGTTACGGAGAGAAGGCGGGGACGGGATACTGAATTGGAGGATCAGCCATGATCTCATTAAATGGCGGAGCTGGCTCGAAGGGCCGGATGGCCTACTCCTGCTCCTATCTTCTATGTATCTATGTATCTATCTATGTATCTATGTACAATGCACACATCCCGTATACAATGCAAACATCCTCCTATACAATGCACACATCCGCTATGCAACGCACACATCCTCCTATACAATGCACACATCCTCCTATACAATGCACACATTCCCCTATAGAATGCACAAATCCTCCTTTACAATGACATTAACCCTCTTATACAATGCAGACAGACGCCAATACAATGCACACATCCCCCTATACAATGCACATTTCCTCCAATACAATGCACACAGCCTCCTAAACAATGCACACATCTTCCTATACAATGCACACATCCCTTATACCATGCACACATCCTCCTATACAATGCACATAGCTCACTTTACAATGCAAACTTCCCCCTAAACAATGCACACATCCCCTATACAATGCACACATCCTCCTATACAATTCACACATCCCGTATACAAGGCACATATCCTTCTATACAACGCACACATTCTCCTATACAATGCACACATCCTCCTATACAATGCACACATCCACCTATACAATGCACAGAGCCACTATACAATGCACACATCCTCCTATACAATGCACACAGCCTCCTATACAATGCACACATCCCCCTATACAATGCACACATCCCCCTATACAATGCACACAGCCTCGTTTACAAGGCACACATCCCCCTATACAATGCACACATCCCCCTATACAATGCACACAGCCACATATACAATGCACACATCCCCCTATACAATGCACACAGCCACATATACAATGCACACATCTACCTCTACAATGCACACTGCTCCCTATACAAGGCACACATCCCCCTATACAATGCACACATCCCCCTATACAATGCACACAGCCCTTTTAGACAATACACACGGCCCCCAATACAATGCACACATCCTCCTATACAATACACACAGCCCCCTATACAATGCACACATCCCCCTATACAATGCACACATCACCCTGTACAATGCACACGGCCTATTAAACAATGCACACAACCCCTATACAATGCACAGAGCCTCCTATACAATGCACACATCCCCATGTACAATACACACAGCCTCCTGTAGAATGCACACAGCCCCCTATACAATGCATACATCCCGCTATGAAATACACACAGCTGTTCTATACAATGCACATATCCCCCTATACAATGCACACATTCTCCTATACAATGCGCACAAGTCTCCTATACAATGCAAACATCCTCCTATACAATGCACGCATCCTTCTATACAATGCACACAGCCTCCTATACAATGCACACAGCCCCCTATACAAAGCACACATCCCCCTATACAATGCACACATCCCTCTATACAATGCACACAGCCTCCTATACAATGCACACAGCCCCCTATACAATGAACACAGCCCCCTATACAAAGCACACATCCTCCTATAGAATGCACACATCCTCCTATACAATGCATACAACCGCTATACAATGCCAACATCCTCCTATACACTGCACATATCCTCCTATACAATGCACACATCCCCCTATACAATGCACATATCTCCCATTACAATGCACACAGCCTTCTATACAATGCACACATCCCCCCTCTACAGTACACACAGCCCCCTATACATTGCACACATCCCCCGATGAAATACACACAGCCCTTCTATACAATGCACACAGCCCATCTATACAATGCACAGATCCCCCTATACAATGCACACAGCCTCCTATACAATGCACACATCCCCCTATATAATGCACACATCCTCCTATACAATGCACAGAGCCTGCTATACAATGCACGCAGCCCCCTATACAATGCACACAGCCTCCTATACAATGCACACATCCTCCTATACAATGCACACATCCCCCTATACAATGCACACGTCCTCCTATACAATGCACAGAGCCTACTATACAATGCACACAGCCCCCTATACAATGCACACAACCTCATATACAATGCACACATCCTCCTGTACAATGCACACATCCTCCTATACAATGCACACATCCTCCTACACAATGCACACAGCCTCCTATACAATGCACACATCCCCCTATACATTGCACACAGCCTCCTATACAATGCACACAGCCCCCTATGCAATGCACACAGCCCTTCTATAAAATGCACACATCCCCTATACAATGTTCACCGCCCCCTATACAATGCACCCATCCCCCTATACAATGCACACATCCCCCTATACAATGCACTCACCACCTATACAATGCACACAGATCCTATACAATGCACACATCCCCTATACAATACGCAGAGCCTCCTGTACAATGCACAAAGCCTCCTATACAATGCACACAGCCTCCTATTCAATGCACACATCCCCCTATACAATGCACACATCCTCCTATACAATGCACACATCCCCTATACAATGCACACATCCTCCTATACAATGCCATTAACCCTCTTATTCAATACATACAGCCCCCGTAACAAGGCACACATCATCCTTTGCAATGCAAACTTCCCCTATACAATGCACACAACCTCCTATACAATGCACCCCCCTATACAATGCACACATTCCCCAATAGAATGCACAAATCCTCCTATACAATGACATTAACCCTCTTATACAATGCACACAGCCCCCTTTACAATGGGCACAGCCTCCTTTACAATGCAGACAGCCTCCAATACAATGCACACATCCTCCTATACAATGCACACATCCCCCTATACAATACACATTTCCTCCAATACAATGAACAAAGCCTCCTAAACAATGCACACATCATCCTATACAATGCACAGAGCCTACTATACAATTTACATTAATGACCTGGATCAGGGAGTCGGATGCAGCATTTCCAAATTTGCAGACGACACTAAACTAGGAGGGGGGGTGGGCTCAGAGGAGGAGACCAGGAAGCTCCAGAGCGATTTGGACAGACTGGGTGATTGGGCGGATAAATGGCAGATGCACTATAATGTGGACAAGTGCGAAGTTATCCACCTTGGGTGCAGGAACGGGAGGGCAAATTATTATTTAAATGGCAATAAATTGGGAGAGGGGGAAGTACAGAGAGACCTGGGTGTTCTTGTACACCAGTCACTGAAGGCGAGCATGCAGGTGCAACAGGCGGTCAAGAAGGCAAACGGTATGCTGGCCTTCATAGCAAAAGGGTTGGAATACAGGAACAGGGATACCTTGCTGCAGCTGTACAGGGCACTGGTGAGACCACACCGCGAGTACTGTGTACAGTTTTGGTCGCCTCATCTGAGGAAAGATGTTCTTGCCATGGAGGGGGTGCAGCGGCGATTCACCAGGCTGATACCAGGAATGGCGGGATTGACCTATGAGGAGAGACTATGTAGTTTAGGGATGTACACACTGGAGTTTAGAAGATTGAGAGGGGACCTCATAGAAGTGTATAAAATTCTGACAGGTCTAGACAGACTAGATGCAGAAGGAATGTTTCCCTTGGCGGGTGAGAACAGAACTAGAGGACATAATTTAAGGATAAGGGCTAAACCATTTAGGACAGAAATGAGGGGGAATTTCTTCACTCAGAGGGTGGTGAACCTGTGGAACTCATTGCCACAGAGGGCAGTGTACGCCAGCTCATTAAATATATTTAAGAGGGAATTAGATATATTTCTACAGGCAAAAGGGGTTAAGGGTTACGGAGAGAAGGCGGGGACGGGATACTGAATTGGAGGATCAGCCATGATCTCATTAAATGGCGGAGCAGGCTCGAAGGGCCGGATGGCCTACTCCTGCTCCTATCTTCTATGTATCTATGTATCTATCTATGTATCTATGTACAATGCACACATCCCGTATACAATGCAAACATCCTCCTATACAATGCACACATCCGCTATGCAACGCACACATCCTCCTATACAATGCACACATCCTCCTATACAATGCACACATTCCCCTATAGAATGCACAAATCCTCCTTTACAATGACATTAACCCTCTTATACAATGCAGACAGACGCCAATACAATGCACACATCCCCCTATACAATGCACATTTCCTCCAATACAATGCACACAGCCTCCTAAACAATGCACACATCTTCCTATACAATGCACACATCCCTTATACCATGCACACATCCTCCTATACAATGCACATAGCTCACTTTACAATGCAAACTTCCCCCTAAACAATGCACACATCCCCTATACAATGCACACATCCTCCTATACAATTCACACATCCCGTATACAAGGCACATATCCTTCTATACAACGCACACATTCTCCTATACAATGCACACATCCTCCTATACAATGCACACATCCACCTATACAATGCACAGAGCCACTATACAATGCACACATCCTCCTATACAATGCACACAGCCTCCTATACAATGCACACATCCCCCTATACAATGCACACAGCCTCGTTTACAAGGCACACATCCCCCTATACAATGCACACATCCCCCTATACAATGCACACAGCCACATATACAATGCACACACCCCCCTATACAATGCACACAGCCACATATACAATGCACACATCTACCTCTACAATGCACACTGCTCCCTATACAAGGCACACATCCCCCTATACAATGCACACATCCCCCTATACAATGCACACAGCCCTTTTAGACAATACACACGGCCCCCAATACAATGCACACATCCTCCTATACAATACACACAGCCCCCTATACAATGCACACATCCCCCTATACAATGCACACATCACCCTGTACAATGCACACGGCCTATTAAACAATGCACACAACCCCTATACAATGCACAGAGCCTCCTATACAATGCACACAGACCCCTATACAATGCACACAGCCACCTATACAGTGCACACACCCGTATATAATGCACACAGCCTCCTATACAATGCACACATCCCCCTATACAATGCACACATTGCCCTATACAATGCACACAGCCTCCAATACAATGCACACAGCCTCCTATACAATGCACACATCCCCCTATACAATGCACACATCCCCCTATACATAGATACATTAGAAGATAGGAGCAGGAGTAGGCCATCCGGCCCTTCGAGCCTGCTCCGCCATTTAATGAGATCATGGCTGATCCTCCAATTCAGTATCCCGTCCCCGCCTTCTCTCCGTAACCCTTAACCCCTTTTGCCTGTAGAAATATATCTAATTCCCTCTTAAATATATTTAATGAGCTGGCGTACACTGCCCTCTGTGGCAATGAGTTCCACAGGTTCACCACCCTCTGAGTGAAGAAATTCCCCCTCATTTCTGTCCTAAATGGTTTAGCCCTTATCCTTAAATTATGTCCTCTAGTTCTGTTCTCACCCGCCAAGGGAAACATTCCTTCTGCATCTAGTCTGTCTAGACCTGTCAGAATTTTATACACTTCTATGAGGTCCCCTCTCAATCTTCTAAACTCCAGTGTGTACATCCCTAAACTACATAGTCTCTCCTCATAGGTCAATCCCGCCATTCCTGGTATCAGCCTGGTGAATCGCCGCTGCACCCCCTCCATGGCAAGAACATCTTTCCTCAGATGAGGCGACCAAAACTGTACACAGTACTCGAGGTGTGGTCTCACCAGTGCCCTGTACAGCTGCAGCAAGGTATCCCTGTTCCTGTATTCCAACCCTTTTGCTATGAAGGCCAGCATACCGTTTGCCTTCTTGACCGCCTGTTGCACCTGCATGCTCGCCTTCAGTGACTGGTGTACAAGAACACCCAGGTCTCTCTGTACTTCCCCCTCTCCCAATTTATTGCCATTTAAATAATAATTTGCCCTCCCGTTCCTGCACCCAAGGTGGATAACTTCGCACTTGTCCACATTATAGTGCATCTGCCATTTATCCGCCCAATCACCCAGTCTGTCCAAATCGCTCTGGAGCTTCCTGGTCTCCTCCTCTGAGCCCACCCCCCCTCCTAGTTTAGTGTCGTCTGCAAATTTGGAAATGCTGCATCCGACTCCCTGATCCAGGTCATTAATGTAAATTGTGAACAGCTGGGGACCCAGGACAGATCCCTGCGGTACCCCACTTGTTACTGCCTGCCATTCAGAAAATGAGCCGTTTATTCCAACTCTCTGTTTTCTATCTGACAGCCAGTCCTCTATCCACGTCAATACTTTCCCCTTTATCCCATGAGCTTCAATTTTCCATGCTAATCTTTTATGTGGGACCTTGTCGAAGGCCTTTTGGAAGTCCAGGTACACCACATCTACTGGCTCTCCCCCATCTATTTTACCAGTTACTCCCTCAAAAAATTCCAATAGATTAGTCAAGCACGATTTACCCTTTGTAAATCCATGTTGACTCTGTCCTATCCTGTCCCCATTTGCTAAGTGCTCCGCTATTTCATCCTTAATGATGGACTCCAGCATTTTGCCCACAACTGATGTAAGGCTTACAGGTCTGTAATTACCTGCTTTTTCCCTACCCCCCTTTTTGAATAGTGGGGTAACGTTAGCTACCCTCCAATCCATGGGCACTGTTCCCGAGTCTAATGAATTCTGAAAAATCATACTTAGTGCATCCGCTATCTCTAGGGCCACCTCCTTCAGTACCCTAGGATGCATGTTATCAGGCCCTGGGGATTTGTCCGCCTTCAATCCCTTTAGCTTCCTTAACACCATATCCTTAGAGATATTGATTTGCGTCAGTTCCTCCTTTGCCAATGTCCCTATTTTTCCCGATATCCCAGGGAGGTTTTTTGTGTCTTCCTTCGTAAAGACTGACCCAAAGTATGCATTTAGTTGGTCTGCCATTTCCTTATTTCCCGTTATATATTCCCCCGTATCTGACTGCAATGGACCAACTTTGGTTTTCACCAGTCTTTTCCTCTTGATATACTTATAAAAGCTTTTGGAGTTAGTTTTTATATTTTCCGCCAGCTTGCTTTCGTAAGCTATTTTGCCCCTCTTGATTAAGCCCTTTGTCCTCCTTTGCTCTATCTTAAACTGTTCCCAATCTTCCGCTCTGGCGCTTTTTTTGGCTATTTTATACGCCCTATCTTTGGATTTTATGCTGTCTCTAATTTCCCCTGTTATCCACGGTTGAGTCACCTTTTTAGATTTCCTTTTATGCCAGATTGGTATAAACAACTTTTGCAATTTTGTCATTCTATCTTTAAATGCTTGCCATTGTTTATCTACCTCCAGTCCTCCCAGGAACGTTGTCCAATCAGACCTACTCAGTTCCCGTCTAATGGCATCATAATTCCCCTTGTTTAAATTCAGGACCTTAGTCTCTGAGTCAATTTCTTCGCTCTCCATTTCGAGTGAGAAATCGATCATGTTATGATCGCTCTGACCCAAGGGTCCCCGTACAACAAGATTACTAATTAGTCCCTTCTCATTGCACAGTACCCAGTCCAATATAGCCTGTTCCCGAGTTGGTTCCTCGACATATTGATCCAGATAACCATCCCTTAAACACTCAAGGAATTCCTCCTCCTCATTATTTTTACTGATTAGGCTAGTCCAATCTATATGTAAGTTAAAGTCACCTATGATGACAGCTGTGCTCTTACTGCACGCTTCTCTAATTTCCCTCGTGATGCCCTCCCCAACCTCTATTTTACTATTTGGAGGCCTATATACCACTCCTATTAATGTTTTTCGCCCCTCGCTATTTCTTAGCTCCACCCATATAGATTCTGTATTAACTGAGTTAATATCCTTCCTTTCAATTGCATTTATCCCCTCTTTTACCAGCAATGCTACCCCTCCTCCCTTTCTTTTTTGTCGATCCTTCCTAAATACTGAATACCCCTGTATGTTAAGCTCCCAGCCCTGCTCACCCTGGAACCATGTTTCCGTAATCCCAATTAGATCATAATTATTAACCTCTATTTCCACAGCTAATTCATCTACCTTGTTCCTGATGCTTCTCGCATTAAGGTATAAAACCCTCAGGCTTTTTTTATGCTCACATTTTTTATGAATTAGTTTGGCCCTTTGTTTTTTGTTCCTCACCCTTTTACCATTTATTTCTGTCTGCCTTTCACTTTCCTCTATTTCACTACATAGGTTTCTAGCCCCCTGCCATACTAGTTTAAATGCTCCCGAACTGCTTTATCAAAAATTACCCCGAGAACATCAGTTCCATCTTTGCACAGGTGTAGACCGTCCCTTTTGTATAGGTCACACCTAACACAAAACTGGTTCCAATGCCTCAAAAATTTAAAACCCTCCCTCTTACACCACTGCTCAAGCCACGTATTTAGCCTAACTATCCTGTTCTCTGTACTCTTACTAGCACGTGGCACTGGTAGTAATCCAGAGATTACTACCTTCGAGGTCCTACTTTTTAGCTTGGCTCCTAACTCCCTAAATTCTACTTGTAGGACCTCTTCCCTTTTTTTAGCTACGTCGTTGGTACCAACATGTATCACGACAACTGGCTGTTCCCCCTCCCCCTCCAGAATGTTCTGCACCCGCGCCGAGACATCCTTGACCCTTGCACCAGGGAGGCAACATACCATCCTGGAGTCTCGGTCGCGACCACAGAAACCCCTATCTATTCCCCTTACAATTGAATCCCCTATTACTATAGCCCTGCCACTCTTTTTCCCTCCCTTCTTTGCAACAGAGCCAGTCATGGTGCCATGAGCCTGGCTGCTGGTGCCTTCCCCCGATGAGTCATCCCCCCGACAACAGCACCTAAGGCGGTGAACCTGTTGCTAAGGGAGACAACCCCAGGGGATTTCTGCACTACCTTCCTGCCCTTGCTCTGCCTTTTGGTCACCCATGTACTATCTACGCTGGCCTTAACCTGCGGTGTGACCAACTCACTAAATGTGCTAACCACAACCCTCTCAGAATCGTGGATGCTCCAAAGTGAGTCCATCCGCAGCTCAAGGGCCGTCATGCGGTCCCACATGAGCTGCAGCTGGACACACTTCCCGCACACAGCCTCCTGTACAATGCACACATCCTCCTGTACAATGCACACCGCCTCCTGTACAATGCACACAGCCTCCTATACAATACACACAGCCCCCTATACAATGCACATAGCCTCCTATAAAATGCACACATCCCCTATACAATGCACACAGCCTCCTATACAATGCACACATCCTCCTATAGAATGCACACATCCCCCTATACAATGCACACAGCCTCCTATACAATGCACACAGCCTCCTACACAATGCACACAGCCTCCTATACAATGCACACCGCCCCCTATGCAATGCACACAGCCATTCTATACAATGCACACATCCCCCTATACAATGCACACAGCCCCTATACAATGCACCCATCCCTCTATACAATGCCCACATCCCCTATACAATGCATGCATCCCCCTATACAATGCACTCACCCCCTAGACAATGCACACAGCCTCCTATACAATGCACACGTCCCTCTATACAATGCACACATCCTCCTATACAATGCACACATCCTTCTATACAATGCACACATCCCCTATACAATGCACACATCCTCCTATACAATGCACACATTCCCCTATAGAATGCACAAATCCTCCTTTACAATGACATTAACCCTCTTATACAATGCAGACAGACTCCAATACAATGCACACATCCTCCTATACAATGCACACATCCCCCTATACAATGCACATTTCCTCCAATACAATGCACACATCCTCCTATACAATGCACACATCCCCCTATACAATGCACATTTCCTCCAATACAATGCACACAGCCTCCTAAACAATGCACACATCTTCCTATACAATGCACTCATCCCTTATACAATGCACATATCCTCCTATACAATGCACATAGCTCACTTTACAATGCAAACTTCCCCCTAAACAATGCACACATCCCCTATACAATGCACACATCCTCCTATACAATTCACACATCCCGTATACAAGGCACATATCCTTCTATACAACGCACACATTCTCCTATACAATGCACACATCCTCCTATACAATGCACACATCCTCCTATATAATGCATAGAGCCACTATACAATGCACACATCCTCCTATACAATACACACATCCTCCTATACAATGCACACATCCTCCTATACAATGCATACAGCCGCTATACAATGCACACAGCCCCCTATATAATGCCTACATCCTCCTATACAATGCACACTGCCTCCTATTCAATGCACACACACTCCTATGCAATGCACACAGCACCCTATAGAATGCACATCTCCCATTACAATGCACACAGCATTCTATACAATGCACACATCCCATGTACAATACACACAGCCTCCTGCAGAATGCACACAGCCCCCTATACAATGCATACATCCCCCTATGAAATACACACAGCTGTTCTATACAATGCACACATCCCCCTATACAATGCACACATCCCCCTATACAATGCACACATCCCCATATACAATGCACACATTCTCCTATGCAATGCACAAAGCCTCCTATACAATGCACACAGCCTCCTATACAATACACACAGCCCCCTATACAATGCACATAGCCTCCTATAAAATGCACACATCCCCTATACAATGCACACAGCCTCCTATACAATGCACACATCCTCCTATAGAATGCACACATCCCCCTATACAATGCACACAACCTCCTATACAATGCACACGTCCTCCTATACAATGCACAAAGCCTCCTATACAATGCACACAGCCTCCTATACAATGCACACAGCCTCCTACACAATGCACACAGCCTCCTATACAATGCACACCGCCCCCTATGCAATGCACACAGCCATTCTATACAATGCACACATCCCCCTATACAATGCACACATCCCCTATACAATGCACCCATCCCTCTATACAATGCCCACATCCCCTATACAATGCATGCATCCCCCTATACAATGCACTCACCCCCTAGACAATGCACACAGCCTCCTATACAATGCACACGTCCCCCTATACAATGCACACATCCTCCTATACAATGCACACATCCTTCTATACAATGCACACATCCCCTATACAATGCACACATCCTCCTATACAATGCACACATTCCCCTATAGAATGCACAAATCCTCCTTTACAATGACATTAACCCTCTTATACAATGCAGACAGACTCCAATACAATGCACACATCCTCCTATACAATGCACACATCCCCCTATACAATGCACATTTCCTCCAATACAATGCACACATCCTCCTATACAATGCACACATCCCCCTATACAATGCACATTTCCTCCAATACAATGCACACAGCCTCCTAAACAATGCACACATCTTCCTATACAATGCACTCATCCCTTATACAATGCACATATCCTCCTATACAATGCACATAGCTCACTTTACAATGCAAACTTCCCCCTAAACAATGCACACATCCCCTATACAATGCACACATCCTCCTATACAATTCACACATCCCGTATACAAGGCACATATCCTTCTATACAACGCACACATTCTCCTATACAATGCACACATCCTCCTATACAATGCACACATCCTCCTATATAATGCATAGATGCACTATACAATGCACACATCCTCCTATACAATACACACATCCTCCTATACAATGCACACATCCTCCTATACAATGCATACAGCCGCTATACAATGCACACAGCCCCCTATATAATGCCTACATCCTCCTATACAATGCACACTGCCTCCTATTCAATGCACACACACTCCTATGCAATGCACACAGCACCCTATAGAATGCACATCTCCCATTACAATGCACACAGCATTCTATACAATGCACACATCCCCATGTACAATACACACAGCCTCCTGCAGAATGCACACAGCCCCCTATACAATGCATACATCCCCCTATGAAATACACACAGCTGTTCTATACAATGCACACATCCCCCTATACAATGCACACATCCCCCTATACAATGCACACATCCCCATATACAATGCACACATTCTCCTATGCAATGCACACAAGTCTCCTATACAATGCAAACATCCTCCTATACAATGCACACATCCTTCTATACAATGCACACAGCCTCCTATACAATGCACACAGCCCCCTATACAAAGCACACATCCCCCTATACAATGCACACGTCCCCCTATACAATGCACACAGCCTCCTATACAATGCACACAGCCCCCTATACAATGAACACAGCCCCCTATACAAAGCACACATCCTCCTATACAATGCACAGAGCCTACTATACAATGCACACAGCCCCCTATACAATGCACACATCCTCCTATACAATGCACACATCCCCCATACAATGCACACATCCTCCTATACAATGCACACATCCTCCTATACAATGCACATAGCCTCCTATACAACACACCCATCCCCCTATACAATGCACACAACCTCATATACAATGCACACATCCTCCTGTACAATGCACACATCCTCCTATACAATGCACACATCCTCCTACACAATGCACACAGCCTCCTATACAATGCACACATCCCCCTATACATTGCACACAGCCTCCTATGCAATGCACACAGCCCCCCATGCAATGCACACAGCCCTTCTATAAAATGCACACATCCCCTATACAATGTTCACCGCCCCCTATACAATGCACACATCCTCCTATACAATGCACTCACCACCTATACAATGCACACAGATCCTATACAATGCACACATCCCCTATACAATACGCAGAGCCTCCTGTACAATGCACAAAGCCTCCTATGCAATGCACACAGCCTCCTATTCAATGCACACATCCCCCTATACAATGCACACATCCTCCTATACAATGCACACATCCCCTATACAATGCACACATCCTCCTATACAATGCAATTAACCCTCTTATTCAATACATACAGCCCCCGAAACAAGGCACACATCATCCTTTGCAATGCAAACATCCCCTATACAATGCACACAACCTCCTATACAATGCACCCCCTATACAATGCACACATTCCCCAATAGAATGCACAAATCCTCCTATACCATGACATTAACCCTCTTATACAATGCACACAGCCCCCTTTACAATTGAGACAGCCTCCAATACAATGCACACATCCTCCTATACAATGCACACATCCTCCTATAAAATGCACACATCCCCTATACAATACACATTTCCTCCAATACAATGTACACAGCCTGCTAAACAATGCACACATCATCCTATACAATGCACACATCCCGTATACAATGCAAACATCCTCCTATACAATGCACACATCCGCTATGCAAGACACACATCCTCCTATACAACGCACACATCCTCCTATACAATGCACACATCCTCCTATACAATGCACACATTCCCCTATAGAATGCACAAATCCTCCTTTACAATGACATTAACCCTCTTATACAATGCAGACAGACGCCAATACAATGCACACATCCTCCTATACAATGCACACCTCCCCCTATACAATGCACATCTCCCATTACAATGCACACAGCATTCTATACAATGCACACATCCCCATGTACAATACACACAGCCTCCTGCAGAATGCACACAGCCCCCTATACAATGCATACATCCCCCTATGAAATACACACAGCTGTTCTATACAATGCACACATCCCCCTATACAATGCACACATCCCCTATACAATGCACACATCCCCATATACAACGCACACATTCTCCTATGCAATGCACACAAGTCTCCTATACAATGCAAACATCCTCCTATACAATGCACGCATCCTTCTATTCAATGCACACAGCCTCCTATACAATGCACACAGCCCCCTATACAAAGCACACATCCCCCTATACAATGCACACATCCCCTATACAAAGCACACATCCTCCTATACAATGCACAGAGCCTACTATACAATGCACACAGCCCCCTATACAATGCACACATCCTCCTATACAATGCACACATCCCCCATACAATGCACACATCCTCCTATGCAATGCACACATCCTCCTATACAATGCACATAGCCTCCTATACAACACACCCATCCCCCTATACAATGCACACAACCTCATATACAATGCACACATCCTCCTGTACAATGCACACATCCTCCTATACAATGCACACATCCTCCTACACAATGCACACAGCCTCCTATACAATGCACACATCCCCCTATACATTGCACACAGCCTCCTATGCAATGCACACAGCCCCCATGCAATGCACACAGCCCTTCTATAAAATGCACACATCCCCTATACAATGTTCACCGCCCCCTATACAATGCACACATCCTCCTATACAATGCACTCACCACCTATACAATGCACACAGATCCTATACAATGCACACATCCCCTATACAATACGCAGAGCCTCCTGTACAATGCACAAAGCCTCCTATGCAATGCACACAGCCTCCTATTCAATGCACACATCCCCCTATACAATGCACACATCCTCCTATACAATGCACACATCCCCTATACAATGCACACATCCTCCTATACAATGCCATTAACCCTCTTATTCAATACATACAGCCCCCGAAACAAGGCACACATCATCCTTTGCAATGCAAACATCCCCTATACAATGCACACAACCTCCTATACAATGCACCCCCCTATACAATGCACACATTCCCCAATAGAATGCACAAATCCTCCTATACAATGACATTAACCCTCTTATACAATGCACACAGCCCCCTTTACAATGCAGACAGCCTCCAATACAATGCACACATCCTCCTATACAATGCACACATCCTCCTATACAATGCACACATCCCCTATACAATACACATTTCCTCCAATACAATGTACACAGCCTGCTAAACAATGCACACATCATCCTATACAATGCACACATCCCGTATACAATGCAAATATCCTCCTATACAATGCACACATCCGCTATGCAAGACACACATCCTCCTATACAACGCACACATCCTCCTATACAATGCACACATCCTCCTATACAATGCACACATTCCCCTATAGAATGCACAAATCCTCCTTTACAATGACATTAACCCTCTTATACAATGCAGACAGACGCCAATACAATGCACACATCCTCCTATACAATGCACACCTCCCCCTATACAATGCACATTTCCTCCAATACAATGCACACAGCCTCCTAAACAATGCACACATCTTCCTATACAATGCACACATACCTTATACAATGCACATATCCTCCTATACAATGCACATAGCTCACTTTACAATGCAAACTTCCCCCTAAACAATGCACACATCCCCTATACAATGCACACATCCTCCTATACAATTCACACATCCCGTATACAAGGCACATATCCTTCCATACAACGCACACATTCTCCTATACAATGCACACATCCTCCTATACAATGCACACATCCTCCTATACAATGCACAGAGCCACTATACAATGCACACATCCTCCTATACAATACACACATCCTCCTATACAATGCACACATCCTCCTATACAATGCATACAGCCGCTATACAACGCACACAGCCCCCTATATAATGCCGACATCCTCCTATACAATGCACACTGCCTCCTATTCAATGCACACACACTCCTATGCAATGCACACAGCAGCCTATAGAATGCTCATCTCCCATTACAATGCACACAGCATTCTATACAATGCTCACATCCCCATGTACAATACACACAGCCTCCTGTAGAATGCACACAACCCCCTATACAATGCATACATCCCCCTGTGAAATACACACATCCGTTCTATAAAATGCACACATCCCCCTATACAATGCACACATCCCCCTATACAATGCACACATCCCCATATACAATGCACGCATTCTCCTATACAATGCACACAAGTCTCCTATATAATGCAAACATCCTCCTATACAATGCACACATCCCCCTATACAATGCACACAGCCTCCTATACAATGCACACAGCCCCCTATACAAACACACATCCTCCTATACAATGCACACATCCTCCTATACAATGCATACAACCGCTATACAATGCCAACATCCTCCTATACACTGCACATTCCTCCTATACAATGCACACAGCCCCCTATAAAATGCACAGATCTCCCATTACAATGCACACAGCCTTCTATACAGTGCACACACACCCCCTCTACAGTACACACAGCCCCCTATACATTGCACACATCCCCCGATGAAATACACACAGCCCTTCTATACAATGCACACAGCCCATCTATACAATGCACACATCCCCCTATACAATGCACACAGCCTCCTATACAATGCACACATCCCCCTATATAATGCACACATCCTCCTATACAATGCACAGGGCCTACTATACAATGCACACAGCCCCCTATACAATGCACACACCCCCCTATATAATGCACATATCCTCCTATACAAAGCACAGAGCCTACTATACAATGCACACAGCCCCCTATACAATGCACACAGCCTCCTATACAATGTACACATCTCCTATACAATGCACATAGCCTCCTATACAACGCACACATCCCCCTATACAATGCACACAACCTCATATACAATGCACACATCCTCCTGTACAATGCACACATCCTCCTATACAATGCACACATCCTTTTACACAATGCACACAGCCTCCTATACAATGCACACATCCCCCTATACAATGCACACATCCCCCTATACAATGCACACATCCCCCTATACAATGCACACTGCCTCCTATACAATGCACATAGCCCTCTATGCAATGCACACAGCCCTTCTATACAATGCACACATCCCCTATGCAATGCTCACGGCCCCCTATACAATGCATCCATCCCCCTATACAATGCACGCATCCCCCTATACAATGCACTCACCACCTATACAATGCACACAGCCTCCTATACAATGCACACATCCCCCTATACAATACACAGAGCCTCCTGTACAATGCACAAAGCCTCCTATACAATCCACACAGCCTCCTATTCAATGCACACATCCCCCTATACAATGCACACATCCTCCTATACAATGCAGACATCCCCTATACAATGCACACATCCTCCTATACAATGCCATTAACCCTCTTATTCAATACATACAGCCCCTGAAACAAGGCACACATCATCCTTTGCAATGCAAACATCCCCTATACAATGCACACAACCTCCTATACAATGCACCCCCTATACAATGCACACATTCCCCAATAGAATGCTCAAATCCTCCTATACAATGACATTAACCCTCTTATACAATGCACACAGCCCCCTTTACAATGGGCACAGCCTCCTTTACAATGCAGACAGCCTCCAATACAATGCACACATCCTCCTATACAATGCACACATCCCCCTATACAATACACATTTCCTCCAATACAATGTACACAGCCTCCTAAACAATGCACACATCATCCTATACAATGCAAACATCCCGTATACAATGCAAACATCCTCCTATACAATGCACACATCCGCAATGCAAGGCACACATCCTCCTATGCAACGCACACATCCTCCTATACAATGCTCACATCCTCCTATACAATACACACATCCTCCTATACAATGCACACATCCTCCTATACAATGCACACATGCTCCTACACACTGCACAGATCCTCCTACACAATGCACACAGCCCCCTATACAATGCACACATCTCCCATTACAATGCACACAGCCTTCTATACAATGTACACATCCCCCTGTACAATACACACAGCCCCCTATACATTGCACACACACCCCGATGAAATACACACAGCCGTTCTATACAATGCACACAGCCCTCGAATACAATGCACAGATCCCCCTATACAATGCACACAGCCCCCATACAATCAACAAATCCTCCTATACAATGCACACAGCCCCCTATACAATGCACACAGCCTCCTATACAATGCACAAATCCCCTATACAATGCACACATCCTCCTATACAATCCACACATCCTCCTATACAATCCACACATCCCCCTATACAATGCACACAGCCTCCTGTACAATACACACAGCCTCCTATTCAATGCACTCATCCCCTATGCAATGCACACAGCCTCTTAAACAATACAAACAGCCTCCTATACAATGCACACAACCCTCTATGCCATGCACACATCCCCCTATCCAATGCACACATCCCCCTATACAATGCACACACCCCCCTATACAATGCACACAGCCTCCTGTACAATGCACACAGTCCCCTATACAATGCACAGAGCCTCCTTTACAATGCACACATCCTCCTATATAATGCACACATCCTTCTATAGAATACACACAGCCTCCTATACAATGAACACATCCCCCTATACAATGCACACAGCATCCTATACAATGCACACAGCCCCCTATACAATGCACACATCCCCCTATACAATGCACACATCCCCCTATACAATGCACACAGGCTCCAATACAATGCACACATCCCCCTATACAATGCACACATCCCCCTATACAATGCGCACAGCCTCCTGTACAATTCACACAGCCCCCTATACAATGCACACAGCCCCCTATACAATGCACACAGCCCAACCATACAATGCACACATCCCCTATACAATGCACACGGCTTCCTATACAATGCACAGATCCCATATTACAATGCACACCCCCCTCTACATTGCACACCTCCCCTATACAATGCACAGAGCCTCCTATACAATGCACACAGCCCCCTATACAAAGCACACCACCCCTATACAATGCACACAGCCCCCTTTACAATGCACACAACACCCCATACAATGCACACATCCCCGTATACAATGAACACATCCCCCTATACAATGAACACCGCCTCCTATACAATGAACACAACCCCTATACAATGCACACAGCCTCCTATACAATGCACACATCCTCCTATACAATGAACACCGCCTCCTATACAATGAACACAACCCCTATAGAATACACACAGCCTCCTATACAATGCACACAACCCCCTATAAATGCACACAGCCTCCTATACAATGCGCACAGTCCCCTATACAATGCACACAGCGTCCTTTACATTGCACACATCCTCCTATATAATGCACACAACCTTCTATAGAATGCACACAGCCTCCTATACAATGAACACATCCCCCTATACAATGCGCACAGCCTCCTATACAATGCACACAGCCCCCTATGCAATGCACACATCCCCCTATACAATGCACACATCCCCCTATACAATGCACACATCCCCCTATACAATGCACACAGGCTACAATACAATGCACACATCCCCCTATACAATGCACACATCCCCCTATACAATGCACAAAGCCTCCTGTACAATTCACACAGCCCCCTATACAAAGCACACAGCCTCCTATACAATGCACACCACCCCTAAACAAGGACACATCCCCCTTTACAATGCACACAGCCCAACCATACAATGCACACATCCCCCTATACAATGCACTCATCCCCTATACAATGCACACAGCCTCCTATACAATGCACACAGCCTCCTATACAATGCACACAGCCTCCTACAACACCTCCTATACAATGCACACATCCCCAATACAATGCACACATCCCCCTATACAATGCACACTTCCCCTATACAATGCACACACCCCCCTATACAATGTATACAGCCTCCTATGCAATGCACACAGCCTCCTATACAATGCACACAGCCCCGTATACAATGCACACATCCCCAATACAATGCGCACTTCCCCTATACAATGCACACAGCCCCCTATACAATGCACTCATCCCCTATACAATGCACACAGCCTCCTATACAATGCACACAGCCTCCTATACAATGCACACAGCCTCCTATACGATGCACACATCCCCCTTTATAATGCACACATCGCCCTATAATATGCAGAGCCTCCTATACAATGCACACATCCCCCTATGCAATGCACGCATCCTCCTATGCAATGCACAGTCTCCTTTACAATGCACACAGACCCCTATACAACGCACACAGTCTACTATACAATGCACACATCCTCCCATATAATGCACACATCCTTCTATACAATGCACACAGCCTCCTATACAATGCACACATCCCCTATACAATGCACACATCCCCTATACAATGCACACAACCCCCTATACAATGCACACATCCCCTATACAATACACACAGCCTCCTATACAATGCACACATTCCCCTATACAATGCACTCAGCCTCCTGTACAATTCACACAGCCCCCTATACAATGCACACATTCCCCTATACAATGCACACATCCCCCTATACAATGCCCACAGCCTATACAATGCACACGTCCCCTATAAAATGCACACATCCCCTATAAAATGCACCCCCCTATACAATGCACACATCCCCCTATACAATGCACATATCCCTTCTATACAATGCACACATTCCCCTATACAATGCACAGCCCCCTATACAATGCACACCGCCTCCTATACAATGCACACATCCCCCTATAGAATGCACACATTCCCCTATACAATGCACACATTCACCTATAGAATTCACACATTCTCCTATACAATGCACACATCCTCCAATACAATGCACACATCCTCCTATACAATGCACACATCCTCCTATACAATGCACACATCCCCCTATACAATGTGCACATCCCCTATACAATGCACAGCACCTCCTATACAATGCACACATCCCCCAATACAATGCACACATCCCCCTATACAATGCGCACTTCCCCTATACAATGCACACATCCCCCTATACAATGCACACAGCCTCCTATGCAATGCACACAGCCTCCTATACAATGCACAGCCCCGTATACAATGCACACAGCCCCGTATACAATGCGCACTTCCCCTATACAATGCACACAGCCCCCTATACAATGCAAACATCCCGCTTTAAAATGCACACATCCCCCTGTACAATGCACACATCCCCTATACAATGTACACAGGCTCCTATACATTGCACACAGCCCCTATACAATGCACACAGCCTCCTATACAATGCACACATCCCCTATACAATGTACACAGCCCCCTATACATTGCACACAGCCCCTATACAATGCACACATTTCCCTATACAATGCACACAGCCTCCTATACAATTCACACATCCTCTTATACAACGCACACAGCCTCCTATGCAATGCACACATCCACTGTACAATGCACGCAGCCACCTATACAATGCACACAGCCTCCAATACAATGCACACATCCTCCTATACAATGCACACATTTCCCTATAAAATGCACAGAGCCTCCTATACAATCCCATTAACCCTCTTATGCAATGCATACATCCCCGTATTCAATGCACACAGCCCTTCTATACAATGAGCAGACCCCCGATACAATGCACACATCCCCCTATACAATGCACGCATTCCCCTATAGAATGCACACATACTCATATACAATGCCATTACTCCTCTTATACAATGCACACAGCCCCCTATATAAAGCACACATCCTCCTATACAATGCACACATCCTCCAATACAATTCACACAGCCTCCTATACAAAGCACACATCCCCTATACAATGCGCACATCCTCATATACAAAGCACACAGCCACTATACAATGCACACATCCCCCTATGCAATGCACACATCTCCTATACAATGCACACATTCTCCTATACAATGCACACATCCTCCTATACAAAGCACACAGCCCCCTATACAATGCACACGCCCCCTATACAATGCACACATCCCCCTATACAATGCACACATCCCCTATACAATGCTCACATCCCCTATACAATGCACACAGCCCCCTATACAATGCACACATCCCCATACAATGCACACATCCTCCTATACAATACACACATCCTCAGACACAATGCACACATTCCCCTGTACAATGCACACATCCTCCAATACAATTCACACAGCCTCCTATACAATGTACACAGCCCCCTATACAACGCGCACATCCTCCTATACAAATCACACAGCCCCCTATACAAAGCACACAGCCCCCTATACAATGCACACATCCCCTATACAATGCTCACATCCCCTATACAATGCACACAGCCCCCTATACAATGCACACATCCCCATACAATGCACACATCCTCCTATACAATACACACATCCTCAGACACAATGCACACATTCCCCTGTACAATGCACACATCCTCCTATACAATGCACACATCCTCCAATACAATTCACACAGCCTCCTATACAATGTACACAGCCCCCTATACAACGCGCACATCCTCCTATACAAATCACACAGCCCCCTATACAAAGCACACAGCCCCCTATACAATGCACAGAGCCTCCTATACAATGCACACATTCTCCTATACAATGCACATAGCCCCCTATACAATGCACACAGCCTCCAATACAATGCACACATCTTCCATACAATGCACACATCCTCCTATACAATGCACACATCCTCCTATACAATGCACACATCTTCCATAGAATGCACACATCCTCCTATACAATGCACACATTCCCTATAGAATGCACAGAGCCTCCTATACAAGCCCATTAAACCTCTTATACAAAGCATACATCCCCCTATTCAATGCACACAGCCCTTCTATACAATGCACACCACCCCCACCCCCGATACAATGCACACATTCCCCTATAGCATGCACACATCCTCCTATACAATTCCATTAACCCTCTTATACAATGCACACAGCCCCCCATATAAAGCACACTTCCTCAGACACAAGGCACACATCCCCTATACAATGCGCACATCCTCATATACAAAGCACATAGCCCCTATACAATGCACACATCCCCCTATGCAATGCACTCATCCCCTATACAATGCACACATTCTCCTATACAATGTGCACATCCTCCTACACAAAGCACACAGCCCCGTATACAATGCACACATCTCCCTATACAATGCACGCATCCCCTATACAATGCACGCATCCCCTACACAATGCACACATCTTCCTTTAAAATGCACACATCCTCCTATACAATGCACACATCCTCAGACACAATGCACACATTCCCCTGTACAATGCACACATCCTCCAATACAATGCACACATCCCCTATACAATGCACACATTCTCCTATACAATGCGCACATCCTCCTATAAAAAGCACACAGCCCAATATACAATGCACACAGCCCCCTATACAATGCACACAGCCCCCTATACAATGCACACAGCCCCCTATACAATGCACACAGCCCCCTATACAATGCACACAGCCTCCTATACAATGCACACAGCCTCCTATATAATGCATCTAACCCTCTAATACAAACATCCAGAACTGGATGAGCAGAAATGTCCTTGAACTAAATTTTGGGAAGACCAAAGCCATTGTCTTCGGTCCCGCCACAAACTCCGTTCCCAAGCCACCGACTCCATCCCTCTCCCTGGCAACTGTCTGAGGTTGAACGAGGCTGTTGGTGACCTTGGTTTTATATCTAACCCTGAGCTGAGCTTCCGACCCCACATCCTCTCCAGCTCCAAGACCGCCTGCTTCCACCTCCACAACATCGCCCGTCTCCGCCCCGCCTCAGCTCATCTGCTGCTGAAACCCTCATCCCTGCCTTTGTTACCTCCAGACTCGACTATTCCAATACTCTCCTGGCCGGCCTCCCATCTTCCACCCTACATAACCTTAAGCTCATCCAAAACTCGCACCAAGTCCCATTCACCCATCACCCCTGTGCTCGCTGACCTACATTGACTCCTTTTAAAATTCTCATCCTTGTTTTCAAATCCCTCCATGGCCTCGCCCCTCCCTATCTCTGTAACCTCCTCCAGCCCTACAACCCTCCGAGATCTCTGCTCTCCTCCAATTCTGGCCTCTTGTCCATCCCTGATTTTAATCACTCCACCATTGGCGGCCGTGCCTTCAGCTGCCGGGGCCCTAAGCTCTGGAATTCCCTCCCTAAACCTCTCCGCCTCTCTCTCCTCCTTTAAGACACTCCTTAAAACCTCCCTCTTTGACCCAGCTTTTGGTCACCTGTCCTAATATCTCCTTATGTGTCTCGGTGTCACTTTGTCTGATTTACGCTCCTGTGAAGCACCTTGGGAGGTTTCACTGGTTCCAGGCGCTATATAAATGCAGGTTGTTGTTGTACAATGCGAGCATTCATGCTCTAGAATGCACACACCCCTCCTATACAATTCACACCTCTCTATACAATGCCTGCAATCCTCAGATACAATGCACAGAAGCCTCTTCTCCAATGGACCATTGCTGCTGTAGAATGCACACAGAATCTTCCTCTCCAATTCTCCAGCCCTCCTGTACAATACACACAGGAACCTGTCTGATCCCCGGGACAAGCCGCCAATCGCTGCTGGAAACAGCAAGGTGATCCCGGGAGATCCCGGGACAGAGTCTGACTCACTCTGGGGGAGATCAGCGAGCTCCGGACGGGGCGAGATCCCGGAGCCAGCTCCGCATTGCTCAGCAACAAGTCCAGGAGCCTCTTCAATGGCATTGGAGGAGTTTAGCCCAGAATCCGCACTCAGGGGAGGGAGAGAGAGGGAGTGAGAGGGAGAGAGAGAGAGAGAGAGGGAGAGAGAGAGAGGGAAAGACAGAGAGAGATAGGGAAAGGGAGAGGGGGAAGAGCGAAGTAGAGATGGAGATGGAGAGAGGGAGGGAAAGAGAGCGGGGGAAAGAGAGAGGGAGGAAGAGGGGAGAGAGAGAGGGACAGAGGGAGAGAGAGATAGAGAGAATGAGGGAGACAGAGAGGGGGGAGAGGGAGACAGAGAGGGGGGGAGGGAGATAGAGGGAGAGAGAGAGGGAAAGAGAGAGAGAGAGAGGGAAAGAGCGAGAGAGAGAGGAAAAGAGAGAGAGGGAGAGAGAGAGGGAAAGCGATAGAGAGGGGGAAAGAGAGAGAGAAGGAGAGAGAGAGAAAGATAGGGAGAGGGAGATTGAGGGAGAGGGAGAGGGGTAAGAGAGAGAAGTGAGGAAAGGGAATGAGAAACAGAAAACGAGAAATTGATTGGAAGAGAGAGAGAAAGGGAAAGAGGAATAGAGAGAGAGAGAGAGAGGAACAGAGAGCGAGCAATAGGCGGGGAGGCGGCCCGGAGCCGGAGACTCTCAGAGAGAAAAATTAAATCTGGATCCAGGAGCTCAGACTGGGAACCTCGCCCCAGCTCAGCATTCCGCGCGGTCCTGAAGCCCGCCCAAAACAAATTTCCAAATCCTTCAACACTCGTCTGCCCCAATCAACATGAATCGGATATTCAGCACGGTTTTGGGTTGTGAAAAATGTTCTGCGGTTATTTATACATAAAACCCGTATGAAATGCGGTAATTACAGTTTTAATAATATGGGTGAGGGGAGGTGAGAGTCCAGGGCGGGGGTCAGATGTCTGCACTGCTTCAGGGATCTGTCCTGTTGCTGTTCACAATCTTCCCGGGACAGCTGACTAATGTCCCATCTGTACAGGGCTCTGGGGAAAGAGCAGGGAGTGGGACTGATTGGACAGCTCTTTCCAAGAGCCAGCATGGGCACGATGGACTGAATGGCCTCCTCCTGTGCTGTGAGATTCTATGGAAGGATTAAACACATAAACCTTGGGGTGAGGGCTTCTTGGACCCCTCGTGCCTGCAGCATTTAACTCGAGAAATGAAGGCAAGTCCGGCAGCTTTAAGAGAGACGCAGAGGGAGGCCGTTCAGCCCATCCAGCCCCACCTTTCCAAGAAATCCTACAAATCCCCCAGCCCCGCCTGTGACAGCCTCCCACTGACCCTTGTGAATGGCCCAGAGGTTTCAAACCCACTCCCCTGCCCCCAGCCCATTTCACATATTGGTCCCTCTCGGTGTGAAGTGTCTCCTGACACCAGCCCTGAACCTGCCTTTTCCCAGTCTGGACCTGTGTCTCCTTGTCCTGCAATCATGTATGGGGTGCGGTAGCATAGTGGTCATGTTCCTGGACTAGTAATCCAGAGGCCTGGACTAATGAGCCGATGAAATGAGTTCAAATCTCACCACGAGAGCTGGGGAATTTAAATTCAGTTATTTAAATCTGGAATAAAAAGCTAGTATCAGTAATGGTGACCATGGAACTACCAGAATGTTGTAAACAAAACTTCTCTGGGGAAGGAAATCTGCTGTTCTTACCCAGTCTGGCCGATATGTTGCGGAGATGCCGGTGTTGGACTGGGGTGGACAAAAATGAGAAGTCGCACATCACCAGGTTATAGTCCAACAGTTTTATTTAAAATTACAAGCTTTCGGTGCTGTTGCCCCTTCGTCAGGTAAATGTACCTTTACCTGAGGAAGGGGTAACAGCTCCGAAAGCTCGTAATTTTAAATAAATCTGTTGGACTATAACCTGGTGTTGTGCGACTTCTCATTTTTGGCCGCTATGTGACTCCAAACCCACAGCAATGTGGTTGCCTCTGAACTGGTGGCTCACCAACACCTTCTCAGGGCAAATAAGGATGAGCAATAAATGCTGGCCCAGCCTGTGACACCCACATCCCATGAAATGAATAAAAAAAAGTCACTGTTTAACTTTAAATGGGGGATTAACCACAGTATCAAATCATTCATCCCCAGAGATAAAAAAGATACAGAGAAACATTTTTCAAGTCTTTCTCCATGTTTGTTTTCCCTCAAAACAGGCAGCATCCGAGTGAATCTGTGCTGTTGCCTCTCTGACGCCTCAATATCCTCCCTATAGTGTGGAGCCCAATACTGCACACAGCGCTCGAACTGAGAGATTATTGAGGTTTTACATGATCTCATCATTACCTCTTGGCTTTTACATTCTATAACTCGAGATAAAACCTCGAATCCCATTAACATTTCTCAAAGCCTTATCCCCCTGATGTGCACCCCCAGCCCCGAGCCCACTCCCATTTACAGTATAATCACTGCTGTTGTTAATTTAACCAAAATTTATCACCTCACACTGACTGACATTAAATTCCATCTGACCCTGTCAAGCCCATTATCTATCCCATAATATCCCTCTGCCCCTGTCCAGCCCATTCCCCATCCCATAATATCCCTCTGACCCTGTCCAGCCCATTCCGCATCCCATAATATCCCCCTGCCCCTGTCCAGCCCATTTCCCATCCCATAATATCCCTCTGCCCCTATCCAGCCCATTCCCCATCCCATAATATTCCTCTGCCCCTGTCCAGCCCATTCTGCATCCCATAATATCCCCCTGCCCCTATCCAGCCCATTCCCCATCCCATAATATCCCTTTGCCCCTATCCAGCCCATTCCCCATCCCATATTATCCCTCTGCCCTTGTCCAGCCCATTCCCCATCCCATAATATCCCTCTGTCCCTGTCCAGCCCATTCACCATCCCATAATAAGCCCCGGCCCCGTCCAGCCCATTCCCCATCCCATAATATCCCTGAGCCCTTATCCGCCCATTCCCCATCCCATAATATCCCTGAGCCCTTATCCGCCCATTCCACATCCCATAATATTCCGCTGTCGCTGTCCAGCACATTCCCCATCCCATAATATCCCTGTCCCTTTCAAGCCCATTCCCCATCCCATAATATCACTCTGCCCTTGTCCAGACCATTCCCCATCCCATAATATGACTCTGCCCCTCTCCAGCCCATTCCCCATCCCATAATATTCCGCTCTCGCTGTCCAGCACATTCCCCATCCCATAATATTCCTCTGCCCCTTTCCAGCCCATTCCCCATCCCATAATATCCCTCTGCCACTGTCCAGCCCATTCCCCATCCCATAATATCCCTCTGTCCCTGTCCAGCCTTTTCCCCATCCCATAATATTCCTCTGCCCTGTCCAACCCATTCCCTATCCCATAATATCTCTCTGTCCCTGTCCAACCCATTCCCCATCCCATAATATTCCTCTGCCCTGTCCAACCCATTCCCCATCCCATAATATCTCTCTGTCCCTGTCCAGCCCATTCCCCATTCCATAATATCCCTCCGCCCCTAACCAGCACATTTCCTAGCCCATAATATCCCCTTGCCCATGCCCCACCCATTCCCATCCCATAATATCCCTCTGCCCCTGTCCAGCACATTCCCCATCCCATAATATCCCTCTGCCCCATCCAGGCCATTCCCCATCCCATAATATCCCTCTGCCCTTGTCCAACCCATTCCCCATCCCATAATATCTCTCTGTCCCTGTCCAGCCCATTCCCCATCCCATAATATCCCTCTGTCCCTTTACAGCCCATTGCCCATCCCATAATATTCCTCTGCCCCTTTCCAGCCCATTCCCCATCCCATAATATCCCTCTGCCCCTGTTCAGCCCATTCCCCATCCCAAAATATCCCTCTGTCCCTGCCCAGCCCATTCCCCATCCCATATTGGGCCAAAAATTGATCCCGCTGCGCGAGAGTACGCACTGCGTACTCTCGTGTATTCTCTCTCCAATTGCCGGTTTTCTGCATGCCCTGCGCATGCGCTGAAAACCGGCACTTGGTCTTTGGAAAAGGGGGCGGTTCCTCGGTGCATCGCCTGCGCGCTACAGGCTGCGCGCACGCTGTGCACTTCGTGCTTTGGACGCGCAGGTAAGGACGGAAGATTTTAGAAATGGAAAAAGGAGTAAGACCCACTTTTAACAAGGTAAGTAGTGAATTAAGTATTTTTTTGAATTTTTTTTAACAGGTATATCTTTTTTAGAGACTTTAAAGACAGGTAAGTTTATTTTTATAACATTTTAAAAGATTTTAAATTTTTTCAAAAATTTAATTTTTTATTTAAAATGGTTAATTTATTTAACTATACTTATTTTATTAATGTGATGGTTTTTTTTTAAATTTAACTGAGGTTTAGCTGTTATTTTGGGGGTGTATAAGATTCATAGCTTTCACAGCACGTATGTGAAACTTATGAATGGAAGATGGTGTGCTGCCATTGGCTCTAACTGAGTCACGTGATCCCACAGCTCGCACGAATTCACTACGCCGGTGGGATACGCAAGCCCAGCACAGCTGATGTCTGGAACATCAAGTTCGTGCGAGCTGGATCTGAAAAAGCCAACGCGGAGTGAGAGATCGCGCCTGCTCCTTACCCCCGCAGGAACAGAGCGAGATCAATTTCGGGGCCATTATCCCTCTGTCCCTGCCCAGCCCTTTCCCCATCCCATAATATTCCTCTGCCCTGTCCAACCCATTCCCCATCCCATAATATCCCTCTGCCCCTAACCAGCCCATTCCCCATCCCATAATATCCCTCTGCCCCTGTCCAGCCCATTTCCTAGCTCATATCCCTCTGCCCCTAACCAGCCCATTCCCCATCCCATATTATTCCTCTGTCCCTGCCCAGCCCTTTCCCCATCCCATAATATTCCTCTGCCCTGTCCAAACCATTCCCCATCCCATAATATCTCTCTGTCCCTGTCCAGCCCATTCCCCATCCCATAATATCTCTGTCCATGCCCCGCCCATTCCCCATCCCATAATATCCCTCTGCCCCTGCCCAGCCCATTTCCCATCCCATAATATCCCTCTGTCCCTGTCCAGCACATTCCCCATCCCATAATATCCCTCTGCACCATCCAGCCCATTCCCCATCCCATAATATCCCTCTGCCCCATCCAGCCCATTCCCCATCCCATAATATCCCTCTGTCCCTGTCCAGCCCATTCCCCATCCCATAATATCCCTCTGCCCCTGTCCAACCCATTCCACATCCCATAATATCCCCCTGCCCCTGTCCAGCACATTCCCCATCCCATAATATCCCTCTGCCCCAATCCAACCCATTCCCCATCACATAATATCTATCTGCCCCTGTCCAGCCCATTCCCCATCCCATAATATCCTTCTGCCCCGATCCAACCCATTCCCCATCCCATAATATCACTCTGCCATTGTCCAGCCCATTCCCCATCCCATAATATTCCTCTGCCCCTGTCTAGCCTATTCCCCATCCCATAATATTCCTCTGCCCCTGTCCAGCCCATTCCCCATCCCATAATATCCCTCTGTCCCTGTCCAGCCCATTCCCCATCCCATAATATCCCACTGCCATTGTCCAGCCCAGTCCCCAACCCATAATAAGCCCCAGCCCCTGTCCAGCCCATTCCCCATCCCATAATATCCCTCTGCCCCTGTCCAGCCCATTCCCCATCCCATAATATTCCTCTGCCCCTGTCTAGCCTATTCCCCATCCCATAATATCCCTCTGCCCCTGTCCAGCCCATTCCCCATCCCATAATTACCCTCTGCCCCGTCCAGCCCATTCCCCATCTCATAATATCCCTCTGCCCCTGTCCAGCCCATTCCCCATCCCATAATATCTATGTCCCTGTCAAGCCCATTTCCCATCCCATAATATTCCTCTGTCACTGTCCAGCCCATTCACCATCCCATAATATCCCACTGCCCCTGTCCAGCCCATTCCCCATCCCATAATATCCCTCTGCCCCTGTCCAGCCCATTCCCCATCCCATAATATCCCTCTGCCCCTGCCCCGCCCATTCCCCATCCCATAATATCCCTCTGCCCCTGTCCAGCCCATTCCCCATCCCATAATATCCCTCTGCCCCTGTCCAGCCCATTCCCCATCCCATAATATCCCTCTGCCCCTGTCCAGCCCATTCCCCATCCCATAATATCCCTCTGCCCCGTAACAACACATTCCCCAGCCCATAATATCCCTCTGCCCCTGCCCCGCCCATTCCCCATCCCATAATATCCCTCTGTCCCTGTCCAGCCCTTTCCCCATCCCATAATATCTCTCTGTCCCTGTCCAGCCCATTCCCCATCCCATAATATCCCTCTGTCCCTTTCAAGCCCATTCCCCATCCCATAATATCCCTCTGCCCTTGTCCAACCCATTCCCCATCCCATAATATCCCTCTGCCCCTGTCCAACCCATTCCCCATCCCATAATATCCCTCTGTCCCTGTCCAGACCATTCCCCATCCCATAATATCCCTCTGCCCCTGTCCAGCCCATTCCCCATCCCATAATATCCCTCTGCCCTTGTCCAACCCATTCCCCATCCCATAATATCCCTCTGTCCCTTTCAAGCCCATTCCCCATCCCATAATATCCCTCTGTCCCTGTCCAGCCCATTCCCCATCCCATAATATCCCTCTGCCCCTGTCCAGCCCATTCCCCATCCCATAATATCCCTCTGCCCCTGTCCAGCCCATTCCCCATCCCATAATATCCCTCTGTCTCTGCCCCGCCCATTGCCCATCCCATAATATCCCTCTGCCCTTGTCCAACCCATTCCCCATCCCATAATATCCCTCTGCCCCTGTCCAGCCCATTCCCCATCCCATAATATCCCTCTGCCCCTGTCCAGCCCATTCCCCATCCCATAATATCCCTCTGTCCCTGTCCAGCTCATTCCCCATCCCATAATATCCCTCTGTCCCTTTCAAGCCCATTCCCCATCCCATAATATCCCTCTGTCCCTGTCCAGCCCATTCCCCATCCCATAATATCCCTCTGCCCCTGTCCAGCCCATTCCCCATCCCATAATATCCCTCTGCCCCTGTCCAGCCCATTCCCATCCCATAATATCCCTCTGTCCCTGTCCAGCCCATTCCCCATCCCATAATATCCCTCTGCCCCTGTCCAGCCCATTCCCCATCCCATAATATCCCTCTGCCCCTGTCCAGCCATTCCCCATCCCATAATATCCCTCTGCCCCTGTCCAGCCCATTCCCCATCCCATAATATCCCTCTGCCCCTGCCCCGCCCATTGCCCATCCCATAATATCCCTCTGCCCCTGTCCAGCCCATTGCCCATCCCATAATATCCCTCTGCCCCTGCCCCGCCCATTGCCCATCCCATAATATCCCTCTGCCGGGTCCTTGAACCTTCTGAATCTCTCCCCACGCCTCCTAATCTGGGACATCCGCTGATTTCGCGGTCCGGAGCCTCAGTAACCAACACGCCCAGAGCCCCGATCGCAGAGACTCGCGGAATAAACTTCTGTCCTTCAGGCATCTCAATTGTTGCATCAGCAAATCCTCAGCCCGTTAATCCGGATCAGCGCGTCGCCACACACCCAGATCGAGCTGCTTCGGATCGCTGGCTGGACCATCGACTCCATCAAACCCTCGGCCGTGCGGTGAGAAACGGTGAAAGGAATTCTCTCCCAAACTCTGCTCCACACTGTTCTCCCAAGAAACAATCTACAACAATTAACGTGTCCGTTTGATAAACCCCAGAACAACACAAGCAATAACTGGGGATTTATTGGTATTTAGAAAGAGTTCTGTAAACTGACCCTGAGATTAGATTTAAAAGATATCTGAGGACAAAGAAATCGATCCAAATATAAACAGAGCTTCGAAATTCCACACTCTGCTCTCACTGAAATAAAACCAGGATCTCTGCAACGCCTCGATTTTAAAATTCTCATCCTTGTGTTCAAATCCCTCCAGGGCCTCGCCCCTCCCTATCTCTGTAACCTCCTCCAGCCCCACAACCAATGTTCCCTCTCATGTTCTCTCGGGGCATGCGGCCCATTCAAAATATAGCGGATGCGCCGTTTATCGATTGAAAAGCCGACTGCGCGGGACCACTGGAGCGCTGCGCGGGACCCCTGGAGCACTGCGCGGGACCCCTGGAGCACTGCGCGGGACCCCTGGAGCACTGCGCGGGACCCCTGGAGCGCTGAGCGGGACCCCTGGAGCACTGCGCGGGACCCCTGGAGCTCTGCGCGGGACCCCTGGAGCGCTGAGCGGGACCCCTGGAGCACTGCGCGGGACCCCTGGAGCGCTGCGCGGGACCCCTGGAGCGCTGCGCGGGACCCCTGGAGCGCTGCGCGGGACCCCTGGAGCGCTGCGCGGGACCCCTGGAGCGCTGAGCGGGACCCCTGGAGCGCTGCGCGGGACCCCTGGAGCGCTGCGCGGGACCCCCTGGAGCTCTGCGCGGGACCCCGGGAGCGCTGTGCGGGACCCCTGGAGCGCTGCGCGGGACCCCTGGAGCACTGTGCGGGACCCCTGGAGCGCTGCGCGGGACCCCTGGAGCGCTGCGCGGGAGCCCTGGAGCACTGCGCGGGGGCCCCTGGAGCACTGCACGGGACCCCTGGAGCACTGCGCGGGACCCCTGGAGCGCTGCGCGGGGCCCCTGGAGCGCTGCGCGGGACCCCTGGAGCGCTGCGCGGGACCCCTGGAGCGCTGCGCGGGACCCCTGGAGCGCTGAGCGGGACCCCTGGAGCGCTGCGCGGGACCCCTGGAGCACTGCGCGGGACCCCTGGAGCTCTGCGCGGGACCACTGGAGCGCTGCGCGGGACCCCCTGGAGCACTGCGCGGGACCCCTGGAGCGCTGCGCGGGACCCCTGGAGCTCTGCGCGGGACCACTGGAGCGCTGCGCGGGACCCCTGGAGCGCTGCGCGGGGACCCCTGGAGCACTGCGCGGGACCCCTGGAGCGCTGCGCGGGACCCCTGGAGCTCTGCGCGGGACCCCTGGAGCTCTGCGCGGGACCCCTGGAGCGCTGCGCGGGACCCCTGGAGCTCTGCGCGGGACCCCTGGAGCGCTGCGCGGGACCCCTGGAGCGCTGCGCGGGACCCCCTGGAGCACTGCGCGGGACCCCTGGAGCGCTGCGCGGGACCCCTGGAGCTCTGCGCGGGACCCCTGGAGCTCTGCGCGGGACCCCTGGAGCGCTGCGCGGGACCCCTGGAGCGCTGCGCGGGACCCCTGGAGCTCTGCGCGGGACCACTGGAGCGCTGCGCGGGACCCCTGGAGCGCTGCGCGGGGACCCCTGGAGCACTGCGCGGGACCCCTGGAGCGCTGCGCGGGACCCCTGGAGCTCTGCGCGGGACCCCTGGAGCTCTGCGCGGGACCCCTGGAGCGCTGCGCGGGACCCCTGGAGCTCTGCGCGGGACCCCTGGAGCGCTGCGCGGGACCCCTGGAGCGCTGCGCGGGACCCCTGGAGCACTGCGCGGGACCCCTGGAGCGCTGCGCGGGACCCCTGGAGCTCTGCGCGGGACCCCTGGAGCGCTGCGCGGGACCCCTGGAGCGCTGCGCGGGGACCCCCTGGAGCACTGCGCGGGACCCCTGGAGCACTGCGCGGGACCCCTGGAGCTTACGGGAACATTGCCTACAACCCTCCGCGATCTCTGCGCTCCTCCAATTCTGGCCTCTTGTCCATCCCCCACTCCCTTCACTCCACCATTGGCGGCCGTGCCTTCAGCTGCCTGGGCCCCGAGCTCTGGAATTCCCTCCCTAACCCTCTCGGCCTGTCTCTCCTCCTTTAAGACGCTCCTTAAAACCTCCCTCTTTGACCCAGCCTTTGGTCACCTGTCCTAATATCTCCTTATGTGTCTCGGTGTCAGTTTGTCTGATTTCCGCTCCTGTGAAACGCCTTGGGAGGTTTCACTGGTTCCAGGCGCTATATAAATGCAGGTTGTTGTTGCTGCTGTGGGTTGTACCCTGTCCACACACTGTAATAAATTGATGATCTTGGGCTGCAATAGTCTAGATCCACCTGCCCGGAGCCCCGATTTCTCTCTCACTCACCGGCTGTTTCTGAAGGTTATTTCCTGCACGGATTATTTCAGGGACTGATTGCACCGACCCAGCTCCACTTTAAAGCTCCCAGTTTGAGTCGGGTTGGTTTCTGAGAGTCGTGTGTTCACTGGAGACGGGCGAAGGTTCCCTTCTCTCGATAGCTCGACACGCACAGCCCCCGGATCCACAGCAGCATCCGCACTGAATGAACCAACAGGGGAAGCTCATCACTCGGCAGATTGGAGCCGTGCAGCCCTTTAATTCAGTCTCAATGCTGGCTTGTGAAAGCTTTGCACACACTGCCTGTGGGCAGGTGGCTGGGAGACAGACAGTGATCTCTAACTGGAGCCTGGAATCAATGAGCAGCCCCTCACTCACCGCCACTGCTCTCAGTCTCCCTGCAAATCACCTTCCTCAGGCTGGATCCCGTCAGTGTTCCCGGGGAATGAGTGAGGGGCAGAGTCCTGTGTGTGGGCACAAGGGCGGCAGCATGGGACCAAGATCCACACACATGGGTGTGAGTGAGAGTGTGAGTGAGTGTGTGTGTGTGTGAGTGATAGTGTGTGTGTGAGTGAGTGAGTGTGTGTGTCCACAGGGAAATGGGGGACTGCTGGGATACTGGGCTGTGACCCACAGGGGAATGGGGGACTGTGCTGGGATACTGGACTGTGACCCACAGGGGAATGGGGGACTGTGCTGGGATACTGAACTGTGACCCACAGGGGAGTGGGGGACTGTGCTGGGATACTGAACTGTGACCCACAGGGGAATGGGGGACTGAGCTGCGATACAGGGCTGTGTCCCACAGGGGAATGGGGGACTGTGCTGGGATACTGGACTGTGTCCCACAGGGGAATGCAGTGAGAGAGGATTTAACATTAACACAGACACCCTGTAATAAACACAGACACCCTGTAATAAGTGTGATCGAGAGTAACCAGGTTACCATCAATCTGCAGTGTCAGTGATCGAGAGTAACCAGGTTACCATCAATCTGCAGAGTCAGTGATCGAGAGTAACCAGGTTACCACAGGCCGAGCTCTCACACAATGAATATTTGCTGATACAGGAATGAATTATTTATGGTCTGGGACTCTGAATAAAGTCACATTGTTGAGGCTGCCGCGAAACACGAATTAAGACTGAATCCATGTGTGGGAAACAAAGGTTTTTTAATACAACTGCATGGTCCTAAATGGCTGAACAGACTGCTCCCAGAATTCCCTGGAAAAACCCTGAGGCCTCGCCCACTTCTTTTCTCCTGCCTTAAAGGCAAGGTGCTCGATATATTGTCCATGGACGGAAAAGTGGAAAATGCCCGTTTAGGTGGTGATCCGCCACACAGCTCCCCCCAGAATCCGCTTAGGAGGTGTGGACGAGACGGTGCGGCGGTCTGATGGGCCGGCCGGAGCGGCTCTTGTAGGACGCCGGTGGACGTGGAACGGCCGGGCGTGGAGCAGCCGGGTGAACCGGCTTGAGGGCAGGTCGGCCGCGTGGCAGTGGATGAGCTACAGGGACCTGCTCACCGGGCTCCGAGTGTGCTGGCTTGAGTCGGTCAACCGACACTTTTTCGGTCCTGTCGCCCACTTGCAGGGTGAAAAATTTGTCCCCAGCCTGTAGCACCTTGTAGGGCCCGTCGTACGGGGATTGAAGGGGTCCGCGGTGGGCGTCGTGCCGGACGAAAACAAACCGTGCCTGGTGCAGGCTTAGTGGGACGTGTGAGGTGGATTCGTCGTGTCGGGCAATGGGCACCGGGGCGAACTGCAGCACCGGTGAGGCCAAGTCGTGGCGTTGCTGGTCGGCTGACCAGGGTGTCGTGGCGGTGGGCAAGAACTCGCTGGGTACGCGCAGCGGCTGACCGTACACGAGCTCTGCTGCCGATGCGTGGAGGTCTTCTTTAACCGCGGTGCGCAGGCCGAGGAGGACCCACGGAAGTCGGTCGGTCCAGGCGCCGTCCTGGAGGCTGGCTCGAAGAGATGCCTTCAAGGATCTGTCGAACCGCTCACACAGTCCGTTGGCTTGGGGGTGGAATGCTGTGGTGCGGTGAATGGTCACCCCGAGATTGCGTGCGACAGCGGTCCAGAGTTCAGATGTAAATTGCGGACCTCTGTCCGACGTCATGTCGGAGGGGACGCCGAACTGTGCGACCCAGGTGCTGACGAAGGCTCTGGCGATGTCGGCGGTGGTGGTAGAGGTCAGTGGAATTGCCTCGGGCCAGCGCGTGGTGCGGTCAACGATCGTCAGTAAGTGCGTGTGGCCTTGCGACGGCGGCAGGGGCCCAACGATGTCCACGTGGATGTGGTCGAATCTCCGCAAGGGGACGGTAAACTGCTTGAGGGGTGCTTTCGTGTGTTGCTGTACCTTGGCCCGTTGGCAGGCTAGGCAGGAGTTGGCCCAAGTACGCACATCCTTGCGAAGGCTGCGCCAGACAAAGCGGTTGGCTACCAATTTGATGGATGCGCGGGCGCCGGGGTGGGAGAGGTTGTGGAGAATGTCGAATACCCGGTGGCGCTAGGACGCTGGGACGACGGGCCGAGGTTGACATAGGGATATGTCGCACTTGACCATGACTGCGGTCGGGCCACAGGCGACGTCGGCCAGGCGTAGCCCTGGTAGGTTGGTGGGTGTGGAGAGCAGATCAGGGTCGGTGATCTGGTCCGCTGCGAGTTGAGCGTAGTCGACTGCTAGGTGTGCGGCGTGGATGGCGGGGTGGGAGAGGCAGTCGGCTACCACATTGTCTCGGCCGGAGACGTGTTGGGAAACAAAGGTTTTTTAATACAACTGCATGGTCCAAAATGGCTGAACAGACAGCTCCCAGAATTCCCTGGAAAAATCCTGAGGCCCCGCCCACTTCTTTTCTCCTGCCTTAAAGGCAAGGTGCTCGATATAGTGTCCATGGACGGAAAAGTGGTTAATGCCCGTTTAGGTGGCGATCCGCCACAAAATTGCATTTTTATCACAAGAGAATCAGGAGCTTTTTTCATTCCTTTTGTGCTCCTGAAGGTGAAGAATGTTGGTGCTGGGACAGGAACACTTCCCCATTTCATCTCCCAGTGTCGGCATCACACACTCCCAGGGCAGGTACAGCATGGGTTAGATACAGAGTAAAGCTCCCTCTACACTGTCCCATCAAACACTCCCAGGGCAGGTACAGCACAGGTTAGATACGGAGTAAAGCTCCCTCTACACTGTCCCATCAAACACTCCCAGGACATGGTCAGCCCTGGGGCTGGATTCACACCGTGTGATATTAGTCACAATCCCCCAACTCCCAGCTCTGCTCATTTCCCAGGATGTACAGCGCTACAATCTGTAAACAGGAGCAGATAAATGAGCAAAGCTCGATGTAATTAGATCCTCGACAGCCCGATCTATCAAAATAAAAACTGGGAGAATTGAGAAACACGACAGGAAACATCAGCTGAGGCCGAGACTCGGGGGCAGAGCGGAATCTGAAATCTGCCCTCATTTATTGTCCGTCTCCAGGGAACAAACGCAGTGGTTTCACTCTGAGCGAGAACCAGGTGTGAACCCACCCCAGCTCTGGGCCGCAGACAGTAAGGAAAGAAAGGACTTGCATTTCTGTAGCGCCTTCCCCCACCCTGAGAAATTTAGTGATCTTAGTTGAGGGTTACATATTGGCTCAGACAGCGGGGAAACTGCCCCGCTCTTCTTCAATATAGTGCCATGGGATCTTTTACATCCTCTGACAGTGCAGCACTCCCTCAGTACTGCCCCTCCGACAGTGCAGCACTCCCTCAGTACTGCCCCTCCGACAGTGCAGTGCTCCCTCAGTACTGCCCCTCCGACAGTGCAGCGCTCCCTCAGTACTGCCCCTCCGACAGTGCGGCGCTCCCTCAGTACTGATGCTCCGACAGTGCAGCGTTCACTCAGTACTGCCCATCTGACAGTGCGGCACTCCCTCAGTACTGCCCCTCCGACAGTGCGGCGCTCCCTCAGTACTGCCCCTCCGACAGTGTGGCACTCACTCAGTACTGCCCCTCCGATAGTGCAGCATTCCCTCAGTACTGTCCCTCCGACAGTGCAGCGCTCCCTCAGTACTGCCCCTCCGACAGTGCGGCGCTCCCTCAGTACTGATGCTCCGACAGTGCAGCGTTCACTCAGTACTGCCCATCTGACAGTGCGGCACTCCCTCAGTACTGCCCCTCCGACAGTGCGGCGCTCCCTCAGTACTGCCCCTCCGACAGTGCGGCGCTCCCTCAGTACTGCCCCTCCGAGAGTGCGGCGCTCCCTCAGTACTGATGCTCCGACAGTGCAGCGCTCCCTCAGTACTGCCCATCTGACAGTGCGGCTCTCCCTCAGTCCTGCTCCTCCGACAGTGCGGCGCTCCCTCAATATTGCCCCTCCGACAGGGCGGCGCTCCCTCAGTACTGCCCCTCCGACAGTGCGGCGCTCCCTCAGTACTGCCCCTCCGACAGTGCAGCGCACCCTCAGTACTGCCCCTCCGACAGTGCGGCTCTCCCTCAGTCCTGCTCCTCCAAAAGTGCTGCACTCCCTCAGTATTGCCGCTCCAAAGTGCAGCGCTACCTCAGTACTGCTCCCCCAAAAGTGCAGCACTCCCTCAGTAGTGGCCCTCCGACAGTGCAGCGCTCCCTCAGAACTGCCCCTCCGACAGTGCAACACTCCCTCAGTCCTGCACCTCTGACAGTGCAGCGCTCTCTCAGTACTGCCCCTCCGACAGTACAGAGCTCCCTCAGTAATGCCCCTCTGACAGGGCGGCGCTCCCTCAGTACTGCCCCTCCGACAGGGCGGCGCTCCCTCAGTACTGATGCTCCGACAGTGCAGCGCTCCCTCAGGACTTTCCCTCCGACAGTGCAGCTCTCCAGCAATACTGGGCCTCCGACAGTGCAGCGCTCCCTCAGTACTGCCCCTCCGACAGTGCAGCGCTCGCTCAGTACTGCCCCTCCGACAGTGCAGCGCTCCCTCAGTACTGCCCCTCCGACAGTGCAGCACCCCCTCAGTACTGCCCCTCCGACAGTGCAGCGCTCAAGTAGTACTACCCCTTCGACAGTGCGGCGCTCCCTCAGTACTGACCCTCAGACAGTGCGGCGCTCCCTCAGTACTGCCCCTCCGACAGTGCGGTGCTCCCTCAGTACTGACCCTCCGACAGTGCAGCGCTCCCTCAGTACTGACCCTCCGACAGTGCGGTGCTCCCTCAGTACTGACCCTCTGACAGTGCGGCGCTCCCTCAGTACTGACCCTCCGACAGTGCGGTGCTCCCTCAGTACTGACCCTCCGACAGTGCGATGCTCCCTCAGTACTGACCCTCTGACAGTGCGGCGCTCCCTCAGTACTGACCCTCCGACAGTGCGGTGCTCCCTCAGTACTGACCCTCTGACAGTGCGGCGCTCCCTCAGTACTGACCCTCCGACAGTGCGGTGCTCCCTCAGTACTGACCCTCCGACAGTGCGGCGCTCCCTCAGTACTGACCCTCCGACAGTGCGGTGCTCCCTCAGTACTGACCCTCTGAGAGTGCGGCGCTCCCTCAGTACTGACCCTCCGACAGTGCGGTGCTCCCTCAGTACTGACCCTCCGACAGTGCGGTGCTCCCTCAGTACTGACCCTCTGACAGTGCGGCGCTCCCTCAGTACTGACCCTCCGACAGTGCGGTGCTCCCTCAGTACTGATGCTCCGACAGTGCAGCGCTCCCTCAGTACTGCCCATCTGACAGTGCGGCTCTCCCTCAGTCCTGCTCCTCCGACAGTGCGGCGCTCCCTCAATATTGCCCCTCCGACAGGGCGGCGCTCCCTCAGTACTGCCCCTCCGACAGTGCGGCGCTCCCTCAGTACTGCCCCTCCGACAGTGCGGCGCTCCCTCAGTACTGCCCCTCCGACAGTGCAGCGCACCCTCAGTACTGCCCCTCCGACAGTGCGGCTCTCCCTCAGTCCTGCTCCTCCAAAAGTGCTGCACTCCCTCAGTATTGCCGCTCCAAAGTGCAGCGCTACCTCAGTACTGCTCCCCCAAAAGTGCAGCACTCCCTCAGTAGTGGCCCTCCGACAGTGCAACACTCCCTCAGTCCTGCACCTCTGACAGTGCAGCGCTCTCTCAGTACTGCCCCTCCGACAGTACAGAGCTCCCTCAGTAATGCCCCTCTGACAGGGCGGCGCTCCCTCAGTACTGCCCCTCCGACAGGGCGGCGCTCCCTCAGTACTGATGCTCCGACAGTGCAGCGCTCCCTCAGGACTTTCCCTCCGACAGTGCAGCTCTCCAGCAATACTGGGCCTCCGACAGTGCAGCGCTCCCTCAGTACTGCCCCTCCGACAGTGCAGCGCTCCCTCAGTACTGCCCCTCCGACAGTGCAGCGCTCCCTCAGTACTGCCCCTCCGACAGTGCAGCACCCCCTCAGTACTGCCCCTCCGACAGTGCAGCGCTCAAGTAGTACTACCCCTTCGACAGTGCGGCGCTCCCTCAGTACTGACCCTCAGACAGTGCGGCGCTCCCTCAGTACTGCCCCTCCGACAGTGCGGTGCTCCCTCAGTACTGACCCTCCGACAGTGCAGCGCTCCCTCAGTACTGACCCTCCGACAGTGCGGTGCTCCCTCAGTACTGACCCTCTGACAGTGCGGCGCTCCCTCAGTACTGACCCTCCGACAGTGCGGTGCTCCCTCAGTACTGACCCTCCGACAGTGCGATGCTCCCTCAGTACTGACCCTCTGACAGTGCGGCGCTCCCTCAGTACTGACCCTCCGACAGTGCGGTGCTCCCTCAGTACTGACCCTCTGACAGTGCGGCGCTCCCTCAGTACTGACCCTCCGACAGTGCGGTGCTCCCTCAGTACTGACCCTCCGACAGTGCGGCGCTCCCTCAGTACTGACCCTCCGACAGTGCGGTGCTCCCTCAGTACTGACCCTCTGAGAGTGCGGCGCTCCCTCAGTACTGACCCTCCGACAGTGCGGTGCTCCCTCAGTACTGACCCTCCGACAGTGCGGTGCTCCCTCAGTACTGACCCTCTGACAGTGCGGCGCTCCCTCAGTACTGACCCTCCGACAGTGCGGTGCTCCCTCAGTACTGATGCTCCGACAGTGCAGCGCTCCCTCAGTACTGCCCATCTGACAGTGCGGCTCTCCCTCAGTCCTGCTCCTCCGACAGTGCGGCGCTCCCTCAATATTGCCCCTCCGACAGGGCGGCGCTCCCTCAGTACTGCCCCTCCGACAGTGCGGCGCTCCCTCAGTACTGCCCCTCCGACAGTGCAGCGCACCCTCAGTACTGCCCCTCCGACAGTGCGGCTCTCCCTCAGTCCTGCTCCTCCAAAAGTGCTGCACTCCCTCAGTATTGCCGCTCCAAAGTGCAGCGCTACCTCAGTACTGCTCCCCCAAAAGTGCAGCACTCCCTCAGTAGTGGCCCTCCGACAGTGCAGCGCTCCCTCAGAACTGCCCCTCCGACAGTGCAACACTCCCTCAGTCCTGCACCTCTGACAGTGCAGCGCTCCCTCAGTACTGCCCCTCCGACAGTACAGAGCTCCCTCAGTAATGCCCCTCTGACAGGGCGGCGCTCCCTCAGTACTGCCCCTCCGACAGGGCGGCGCTCCCTCAGTACTGATGCTCCGACAGTGCAGCGCTCCCTCAGGACTTTCCCTCCGACAGTGCAGCTCTCCAGCAATACTGGGCCTCCGACAGTGCAGCGCTCCCTCAGTACTGCCCCTCCGACAGTGCAGCGCTCCCTCAGTACTGCCCCTCCGACAGTGCAGCGCTCCCTCAGTACTGCCCCTCCGACAGTGCAGCACCCCCTCAGTACTGCCCCTCCGACAGTGCAGCGCTCAAGTAGTACTACCCCTTCGACAGTGCGGCGCTCCCTCAGTACTGACCCTCAGACAGTGTGGCGCTCCCTCAGTACTGCCCCTCCGACAGTGCGGTGCTCCCTCAGTACTGACCCTCCGACAGTGCAGCGCTCCCTCAGTACTGACCCTCCGACAGTGCGGTGCTCCCTCAGTACTGACCCTCTGACAGTGCGGCGCTCCCTCAGTACTGACCCTCCGACAGTGCGGTGCTCCCTCAGTACTGACCCTCCGACAGTGCGATGCTCCCTCAGTACTGACCCTCTGACAGTGCGGCGCTCCCTCAGTACTGACCCTCCGACAGTGCGGTGCTCCCTCAGTACTGACCCTCCGACAGTGCGGTGCTCCCTCAGTACTGACCCTCTGACAGTGCGGCGCTCCCTCAGTACTGACCCTCCGACAGTGCGGTGCTCCCTCAGTACTGACCCTCCGACAGTGCGGCGCTCCCTCAGTACTGACCCTCCGACAGTGCGGTGCTCCCTCAGTACTGACCCTCTGAGAGTGCGGCGCTCCCTCAGTACTGACCCTCCGACAGTGCGGTGCTCCCTCAGTACTGACCCTCCGACAGTGCGGTGCTCCCTCAGTACTGACCCTCTGACAGTGCGGCGCTCCCTCAGTACTGACCCTCCGACAGTGCGGTGCTCCCTCAGTACTGACCCTCCGACAGTGCGGTCGCTCAGTACTGTCCCTCCGACAGTGCAGCGCTCCCTCAGTACTGACCCTCCGACAGTGCGGTGCTCCCTCAGTACTGCCCCTCCGACAGTGTGGTGCTCCCTCAGTACTGACCCTCCGACAGTGCGGTGCTCCCTCAGTACTGACTCTCCGAGAGTGCGGCGCTCCCTCAGTACTGACCCGGTACAGAAGCAGACAATTAGCTGCGACATTCACCAAACACAACAACAGACGAGGAGCGGAACTTGTCTCAAAGAGAACTTGATTCGATTCTAAGAATCTAACAGCGCTGGGGGAGAGTTTAACAATACTGCAACATGTGTTCCTGTATCCATAGCAACAAACAATGACACACTGCTCCACTGAGTCCAGTCGGCCATATTTCACCCAGCACTGGGAGTAGAGGCTGCGGCCTAACTCCCGATCCTTTGCTCATTTAAAACAAACTCTTCCGACTAACTTGTTTATTAAGACAAGCCCCTGATGGTAGCAGTGATGTTAATATTTTGTTCAGTGTCGAGAGCTCAAACTTAACAGTGTTTTAGCTCATCGCACAGTCCCAGTAACCAATTCATTAATTACTGCCCTTTCCCGCAATCTATCCATCAATTATATCACACTACAATTATATCACAATACAATTATATCACAATACAATTATATTGTCATAGAATCACAGAATCTCACAGCACAGAAGGAGGCCATTCGGCCCATTGTGCCTGTGCCAGCTCTTTGAAAGAGCTCTCCAATTAGTCCCACTCCCTGCTCTTTCCCCACAGCCCTGGAAATCTTTCCCCTCAAGTATTTACCCAATTCCCTTTTGAAAGTTACTATTGAATCTGCTTCCACCGCCCTTTCAGGCAGCGCATTCCAGATCACAACAACTCGCTGCATAAAAAACTCTCCCCATCTCCCCTCTGGTTCTTTTGCCAATCTCCTGAAGAACACAAGAACATAAGAAATAGGAGCAGGATTCGGCCATTCAGCCCCTCGAGCCTACTCCGCCATTCAATGAGATCATAGAAACATAGAAACATAGAAAATAGGTGCAGGAGTAGACCATTCGGTCCTTCGAGCCTGCACCGCCATTTAATGCGTTCATGGCTGAACATGCTACCTCAGTACCCCATTCCTGCTTTCTCGCCATACCCCTTGATCCCCCTAGTTGTGAGTATTATATCTAACTCCCTTTTGAATATATTTAGCGAACTGGCCTCAACAACCTTCTGTGGTAGAGAATTCCACAGATTCACCACTCTCTGGGTGAAGAAGTTCCTCCTCATCTCAGTCTTAAATGGCTTCCCCTTTATCCTTAGACTGTGACCCCTGGTTTTAGTTTTCCCTAACATTGGAAACATTCTGCCCGCATCTAATTTGTCTAAACCAGTCAGGATTTTAAATGTCTCTATAAGATCCCCCCTCATTCTTCTGAACTCCAGAGGATACAAGTTCAGTTGATCCAGTCTTTCTTGATATGTCAGTCTGGCCATCCCAGGAATAAATCTAGTGAACCTTTGTTGCACTCCCTCAATAGCAAGAATGTCCTTCCTCAAGTTAGGAGACCAAAGCTGCACACAATACTCCAGGTGTGGCCTCCCCAAGGCCCTGTACAACTGTAGCATCACCTCCCTACTCCTGTACTCAAATCCCTTTGCTATGAAGGCCATCATGCCATTTGCTTTCTTGACTGCCTGCTGCACTTGCCTTCCCACCTTCAGTGACTGATGTACCATGACGCCCAGGTCTCGTTGCACCTCCCCTTTCCCTAATCTGCCACCATTCAGGTAATAGTCTGCCTCCCTATTTTTACCACCAAAGTGGATAACCTCACATTTATCCACATTGTACTTCATCTGCCATACATTTGCCCATTCACCCAACCTGTCCAAGTCACTCTGTAGCCTCCTAGCATCCTCCTCATTGTTCACACTGCCTCCCAATTTAGTGTCATCCGCAAATTTGGAGATATTACAATTAATCCCTTCGTCCAAATCATTAATATATAATGTAAACAGCTGGGGCCCCAGCACCGAACCCTGCGGTACCCCGCTGGTCACTGCCTGCCATTCTGAAAAGTACCCATTTACTCCTACTCTTTGTTTCCTGTGTGCCAACCAGTTCTCAATCCACGTCAACACATTACCCCCAATCCCATGTGCTTTAACTTTGCACACCAATCTCTTGTGTGGGACCTTGTCGAAGGCCTTCTGAAAGTCCAAATACACCACATCTACTGGTTCCCCCCCGTCCACCCTATTGGAAACATCCTCAAAAAATTCCAGAAGATTTGTCAAGCATGATTTCCCTTTCACAAATCCATGCTGACTTGGACCTATCATGTCGCCACATTTCCAAATGGTCTGTTATGACATCTTTAATAATTGATTCCATCATTTTACCCATCACCGATGTCAGGCTGACCGGTCTATAATTCCCTGCTTTCTCCCTCCCTCCTTTTTTAAAAAGAGGGGTTACATTAGCCACCCTCCACTCCTTCGGAACTGATCCAGAGTCTAAGGAATGTTGGAAAATGATCGTCAATGCATCCACTATTTCCAAGGCCACCTCCTTAAGTACTCTGGGATGCAGACCATCAGGCCCTGGGGATTTATCAGCCTTCAGTCCCATCAATTTCCCCAACACCTTTTCCCGACTGATAAGGATTTCCCTCAGCTCCTCCCTCTTACCAGATCCTTTGATCTCTTTTATTTCCGGAAGGTTGTTTGTGTCCTCCACAGTAAACACCGAACCAAAGTACTTGTTCAATTGATCTGCCATTTCTTTGTTCCCCATTATGACTTCCCCTGTTTCTGACTGCAGGGGACCTACATTTGTTTTTACTAACCTCTTTCTTTTTACATATTTATAGAAGCTTTTGCAGTCCGTTTTAATGTTCTCCGCAAGCTTCCTTTCATATTTTATTTTCCCTGCCCTAATCAAACCCTTCGTCCTCCTCTGCTGAGTTTTAAAATTCTCCCAGTCCCCGGGTTTGCTGCTACTTCTGGCCAATTTGTATGCCACTTCCTTGCTTTTAATACTATACCTGATTTCCCTTGTTAGCCATGGTTGAGCCACCTTCCCTTTTTTATTTTTACGCCAGACAGGGATGTACAATTGCTGTAGTTCATCCATGCGATCCCTAAATGTCTGCCATTGCCCTTCCACTGTTAACCCCTTAAATATCGCTTGCCAATCTAACCTCGCCAATTCACGCCTCATACCCTCAAAGTTGCCCTTATTTAAGTACTGGACCATGGTCTCTGAATTAACTGTTTCCTTCTCCATCCTAATGTAGAACTCCACCATACTATGGTCACTCTTCCCCAAGGGGCCTCGCACCACAAGATTGCTGATTAGTCCTTCCTCATTACACAACACCCAGTCCAGGATGGCCTCCCCTCTAGTTGGTTCCTCAACATATTGGTTTAGGAAACCATCCCTTAAACACTCTAGGAAATCCTCCTCCACCGTATTGCTTCCAGTTTGAGTAGCCCAATCTATATGCATATTAAAGTCACCCATGATAACTGCTGCGCCTTTTTTGCATGCACCTCTGATTTCCTGTTTCATACCCTCCCCCACCTCACTACTACTGTTTAGAGGTCTGTACACAACCCCCACTAACGTTTTCTGCCCTTTGGTGTTCTGCAGCTCAACCCATATTGATTCCACATCCTCCAAGCTAATGTCCTTCCTAGCTATTGCATTAATCTCCTTTTTAACCAGCAATGCTACCCCACCCCCTTTTCCTTTTATTCTATCCTTCCTGAATGTTGAATACCCCTGGATATTCAGTTCCCAGCCTTGATTGTTCTGGAGCCACGTCTCTGTAATCCCAATCACATCATATCCGTTAACATCAATTTGCACAGTCAATTCATCCACCTTATTACGGATACTCCTTGCATTAAGACACAGAGCCTTTAGGCTTGTTTTATTAACACCCTTTGTCCTTTTACATAGAATACATAGAACAGTACAGCACAGTACAGGCCCTTCGGCCCTCGATGTTGTGCCGAGCATTGTCCGAGACCAAGATCAAGCTATCACACTCCCTATCACTCTGGTGTGCTCCATGTGCTTATCCAATAACCGCTTGAAAGTTCCTAAAGTGTCCGACTCCACTATCACAGCAGGCAGTCCATTCCACACCCCAACCACTCTCTGAGTAAAGAATCTACCTCGGACATCCCTTCTATATCTCCCCCCATGCACCTTATAGTTATGCCCCCTTGTAACAGCTGCCTCAACCCGAGGAAATAGTCTCTGAACATCCACTCTATCTATCCCCCTCATCATCTTATAAACCTCTATTAAGTCGCCTCTCATCCTGCTCCGCTCTAAAGAGAAAAGCCCCAACTCCCTCAATCTTTCCTCATAAGACCTCCCCACCAAACCAGGCAGCATCCTGGTAAATCTCCTTTGCACTCTTTCCAATGCTTCCACGTCCTTCCTAAAGTGAAGTGACCAGAACTGCACACAATATTCCAAATGTGGTCTCACCAAGGTCCTGTACAGTTGCAGCATAACCTCACGGTTCTTAAACTCAAACCCTCTGTTAATAAACGCCAACACACCATAGGCCTTTTTTACTGCTCTATCCACTTGAGTGGCAACCTTCAGAGATCTGTGGATATGAACCCCCAGATCCCTCTGCTCCTCCACGTTCCTCAGAACCCTGCCGTTGACCCTGTAATCCTTATTCAAATTTGCCCTACCAAAATGAATCACCTCGCACTTATCAGGGTTAAATTCCATCTGCCATTTTTCGGCCCAGCTCTGCATCCTATCAATGTCTCTTTGCAGCCTACAACTGCCCTCCACCTCATCCACTACTCCACCAATCTTGGTGTCATCAGCAAATTTACTGATCCACCCTTCAGTCCCCTCCTCCAAGTCATTGATAAAAATCACAAACAGCAGAGGACCCAGCACCGACCCCTGTGGCACACCGCTGGTAACTGGTCTCCAGTCCGAAAATGTTCCATCCACCACCACCCTCTGCCTTCTATGAGTTAGCCAGTTACTTATCCAATCGGCCAAATTTCCCTCTATCCCACAACTCCTTACTTTCTTCATGAGACGACCATGGGGAACCTTATCAAACGCCTTACTAAAATCCATGTATACGACATCAACTGCTCTACCTTCATCTACACACTTAGTTACCTCCTCAAAGAATTCAATCAAATTTGTTAGGCAAGACTTACCCTTCACGAATCCGTGTTGACTATCCCTGATTAAGTTGCCCCTTTCCAAATGGTCATAAACCCTATCCCTCAGGACCTTTTCCATTATCTTACCAACCACCGAAGTAAGACTAACCGGCCTATAATTACCAGGGTCATTCCTATTTCCTTTCTTGAAGAGAGGAACAACATTCGCCACTCTCCAGTCCTCTGGCACCATCCCCGTGGACAGTGAGGACCCAAAGATCAAAGCCAGAGGCTCTGCAATCTCCTCCCTTGCCTCCCAAAGAATCCTAGGATATATCCCATCTGGCCCAGGGGACTTATCGACCCTCAGGTTCTTCAAAATTGCTAAAACATCTTCCCTCAGAACATCTACCACCTCCAGCCTATCCACCTTTATCACACTCTCATCCTCAAGAACATGGCCCCTCTCCTCGGTGAACACTGATGAAAAGTATTCATTCATCACCTCTCCTATCTCTTCTGACTCCATGCACAAGTTCCCACTACTGTCCTTGACCGGCCCTACCCTCACCCTGGTCATTCTTTTATTTCTCACATAAGAGTAAAAAGCCTTGGGGTTTTTCTTGATCCGACCCGCCAAGGACTTCTCATGCCCCGTCCTAGCTCTCCTAAACTCTTTTTTTAGCTCATTTCTTGCTACCTTGTACCCCTCAATCGACCCAACTGAACCTTGTTTTCTCATCCTTACATACGCTTCCTTTTTCCTCTTGACTAGACATTCAACCTCTTTTGTGAACCATGGTTCTCTCACTCGGCCATTTCCTCCCTGCCTGACAGGGACATACCTATCAAGGACACGCAGTAATTGCTCCATGAAAAAGCTCCACTTTTCGTTTGTGCCTTTCCCTGATAGTTTCTGTTCCCATCTTATACTCCCTAATTCTTGCCTAATCGCATCATAATTACCCCTCCCCCAATTATAAACCCTGCCCTGCCGTATGGCCCTATCCCTCTCCATTGCAATAGTGAAAGACTTATGATTTAGTATGGCCCTTTGTGTTTCTTGCCTTTGTTTACTCAGATTTCCCTTATTGTTTCTCACCCTTCTAACATTTTTTTCTGACTGCATATTACTTCCCCCTGTTTCGCTACATAGGTTCCCATTCCCCTGCCATATTAGTTTAAATCCTCCCGAACTGCCTTAGCAAATATCTTCTTCCTCAACTCCATTCACCGACCCTACCCCCATGTCTCTCGATGCCCTTACTAGTCAGAAATCTATCGACTTCTGTTTTGAATATACCCAATGACTGAGCCTCCACAGCCCTCTGGGGTAGAGAATTCCAAAGATTCACCACCCTCTGTGTGAAGAAATTTCTTCTCATCTCAGTCCTGAATGGCCTACCCTTTATCTTGAGTCTGTGGCCCCTGGTTCTCGACTCCCCAGCCAAGGAAACATTCTCCCAGCATCCACCCTATCAAACCCTGTAAAACTCTTGTATGCTTCAATGAGATCCCTTCTCATTCTTCTGAATTCAGGAGAATACAGGCCTAGTTTACTCAATCTCTTCTCATATGACAGTCCCGCCATCCCAGGAATCAATCTAGTGAACCTTTGTTGCACTCCCTCTATGGCAAGTATATCCTTCCGAAGGTAAGGAGACCAAAATTGTACACAGTACTCCAGGTGTGGTCTCACCAAGGCCCTATATAATTGGAGTAAGACTTCTTTACTCCTGTACTCAAATCCTCTTGTAATGAAGGCCAACATACCATTTGCCTTCCTAATGGCTTGCTGCACCTGCACATTCACTTTCAGTGACTCATGTACAAGGACACCCAGGTCCCTTTGAGCATCTGCATTCCCCAATCCTTCACCATTTAGGAAATATTCTGCCTTTCTGTTTTTTTCTGCCAAAGTGGATAACTTCACATTTATCCACATTATATTCCATCTGCCATGTTTTCACCCACTCACTGAGCCTGTCGAGATCCCCTTGAAGCCTCTTCACATCCTCTTCACAACTGCCACTGCCACCTAGCTTTGTATCATCAGCAAATTTGGAAATGTTACATAAGAACATAAGAAATAGGAGCAGGAGTATGCCAATCGACCCCTCGAGCCTGCTCCGCCATTCAATAAGATCATGGCTGATCTGATCCTAACCGCCAATCTACTATCTATCACAGAACCATCTCCTGCATCTAACAGAATTGCACACACGAAATAGGAGCAGAATCAGGCTACACGGTCCCTGGGACCGCTCCACTACCCACAGGGCCATGACCGATCCGAAGCTAGACTCATGTCCAAATTCCTGCCCGCTCCCCGTAACCCTTAATGCCCTTTACTTCTAGGAAACTGTCTATTTCTGTTTTAAATTTAATTAATGTTGTAGCTTCTACAGCTTTTTGTGGCAGCATATTCCATGGACCTACCACCCTCTGAGTGAAGTAGTTCCTCCTCATCTCAGTTTTGAAAGAGCAGCCCCTTATTCTAAGACTATGTCCCCTAGTTCTAGTCTCACCCGTCATCGGGAACATCCTCCCCGCATCCACCCGATCCAACCCCTTCACAATCTTATATGTTTCAATAAGATCGCCTCTCATTCTTCTGAACTCCAATGAGTAGAGTCCCAATCTACCCAACCTCTCCTCATATGACCACCCCCTCATCCCCGGGATTAACCGAGTGAACCTTTTTTGCACTGCCTCGAGAGCAAGGATGTCTTTCCTTAAGTAAGGACACCAAAACTGTATGCAGTATTCCAGGTGCGGTCTCACCAATACCTTGTACAACTGAAGCAATACCTCCCTATTTTTATATTCTATCCCCCTAGCAATGAAAGCCAACATTCCATTTGCCTTCTTAATCACTTGCTGCACCTGCATACTAACCTTTTGAGTTTCGTGCACCAGGACCCCCAGATCCCTTTGCACTTCAGTACTCTCCAGTTTCTTGCCATTAAGATAATAAATTGCTCCTGGATTTTTCCTGCCAAAGTGCATCACCTCACACTTTCCAGTGTTGTATTCCATCTGCCAAATCTCTGCCCACTTACTTAGCCTGTCCATGTCCCCTTGCAGGTTTCTTATGTCCTCCTCACTCACTACTTTCCCTCCCATCTTAGTATCATCTGCAAATTTTGATATGTTACACTTGGTCCCTTCCTCCAAATCGTTAATATAGATTGTGAAGAGTTGGGGACCCAGCACTGACCCCTGTGGAACACCACTAGTTACTGATTGCCAGTCTGAGAATGAACCATTTATCCCAACTCTTTGCTTTCTGTTAGATAGCCAATCCTCTATCCATGCCAGAATATTACCCCCAATCCCGTGATTTTTTACCTTAAGCAATAATCTTTTGTGTGGCACCTTGTCAAATGCCTTTTGGAAGTCTAAATACACTACGTCCACTGGTTCCCCTTTATCCACTCTATATGTTACTTCCTCAAAGAACTCCAGCAAATTTGTCAAACATGACTTCCCCTTCGTAAAACCATGCTGACTTTGTCCTATTAAATTATGATTATCCAAATGTCCTGTTACTGTTTCCTTAATAATGGACTCCAAAATTTTACCTACCACAGATGTTAGGCTAACCGGTCTATAGTTACCAGCCTTCTGTCTACTGCCCTTTTTAAATAAGGGTGTTACATTAGCAGTTTTCCAGTCTGCCGGGACCTTAGCGGAATCCAGGGAGTTTTGAAAAATTATTACCAATGCATCTACAATCCCTACCGCCACTTCCTTCAAGACTCTAGGATGTAAGCCATCAGGTCCAGGTGATTTATCCGCCTTGAGTCCCATTATTTTACCGAGTACCACTTCCTTAGTGATTTTGATCGTGTTTAGCTCCTCTCCCCCTATAGCCCCCTGTTTGTCCAGTGTTGGGATATTCTTAGTGTCCTCTACTGTAAAGACTGATACAAAATATTCATTCAGTGTTTTTGCCATCTCCATATTTCCCACCATTAATTTCCCGGTCTCATCCTCTAAGGGACCAACATTTACTTTAGCCACCCTTTTTCTTTTTATATAACCGTAAAAACTCTTACTATCTGTTTTTATATTTTTTGCTAATTTACTTTCAAAATCTATCTTCCCTTTCTTAATCAATCTTTTTGTTATTTTTTGCTGCCTTTTAAAGTTTTCCCAATCCTCTGTCCTCCCACTGGATTTCGCTACCTTATATGCCCTTGTTTTTAGTCGAATACTATCCTTAATTTCTTTACTTAGCCACGGATGACTGTCCTTTCTTTTACACCCTTTTCTTTTCAGTGGAATATATTTTTTTTGGAAGTTGTAAAATAACTCCTTGAATGTACACCACTGATCATGTGTCGTCTTACCCTTTAATCTATTTTCCCAATCCACTCTACTCAATTCCGCTCGCATACCTTCATAGTCTCCTTTATTCAAGCTTAGTCCCCTCATCCAAATCATTGATATAGATTGTGAATAGCTGGGGCCCAAGCACCGATCCTTGCTGTACCCCACTAGTCACAGCCTGTCATCCTGAAAAAGACCTGTTTATCCCTATTCTTTGTTTTCTGTCTGTTAACCAATTCTCAATCCATGCTAGTATATCACCCCGAATTCCATGTGCCCTAATTTTGTTCACAACATCTTGTATGGGACCTCATCGAAGGCCTTCTGAAAATCCAAATACACCACATCTACTGGTTGCCCTTTGTCTACTCCACTAGTTACATCCTCAAAGAACTCCAATACAGTTGTTAAACAGGATTTCCCTTTCATAAATCCATGTTGACTGCACCCAATCTTACTATTAGTTTCTAAGTGCCCAGTTATTGCATCATTTATAATAGATTCCAACATTTTCCCAACTACTGATGTGAGGCTAACAGGTCTGTAGTTCCCCGTTTTCTCTCTCCCTCCTTTCTTAAATAGCGGGGTTACATTTGGTATTCTCCATCTGCAGGAACCGTTCCAGAATCTGTTGAATTTTGGAAGATGACAACCAATGCGTCCACTATCCCAATGGCCACCTCTTTCAAAACCCTAGGATGTAAGTCATCTGGTCCTTGGGATTCATCGACCTTTAGTCCTATTAATTTTGTTAGTACTGTTTTTTTACTAATAATAATTTCTTTAAGTTCCTCATTCTCGCCAAACCCTTGGTTTTATCGTATTTCTGGGAGGTTTTTTGTGTCTTCTTCCGTGGAGACAGAAACAAAGTATTTATTTAATTTCTCAGCCATTTCCTCATTCCCCATTATAAATTCTCCCATCTCTGACTGTAAAGGACCTGCATTTACCTTCGCCAGTCTTTTCCTTTTCACATACCTATAGAAGATTTTACAATCCGTTGTTATATGTTTCACAAGTTTGTGCTCATATTCCATTTTCCCTTTCTTTATCAATTTATTGGTCCCCCTTTGCTGATTTCTAAAAAGATCCCAATCCTCAGGCTGACTGTTTTTCTGGCAATTTTATAAGCTTCCTCCTTTGACTTAATACTTGCTTTAATTTCTTTTGTTAGCCATGGTTGAATCACTTTTCCTTTTGGGTTTTTATGCCCTAGAGGAATATATGTTTGTTGCAAATTATGCATTATTTCCTTGAATGTTAGCCATTGTATGTCCACCTTCATACCTTTTAGTGCAGTCTCCCAATCTACCATGGCCAACTTGTCCCTCATACCTTTGTAGTTTCCTCTGTTTAGATTGAAGACCTTAGTTTCAGATTGGACTACATCACTCTCAAACTTAGTGTAAAATTCAATCATATTATGGTCACTTGTCCCTAAAGGCCCCTTTACCACAGGATTATTGATTAGCCCTATCTCATTACACAGTGCCAGATCCAGAATAGCCTGTTCCCTGGTTGGTTCCTCCACATACTGATCCAGGAAACCATCTCGCATGCATTCCAAGAATTCGTCCGCCACACCATTAGTGGTAATTTGATTTGCCCAGTCAATATGTAGATTAAAGTCCCCCATGATTACCGTATTGCCCTTGTTACATGCACTTCTAATTTCTTGATTGATACTGTGCCCTACATTAACATTACTGTTTGGTGGCCTATACACAACTCCCACCAATGTTTTCCTTTCTTTGCTGTTTCTTAGCTCCACCCAAACTGATTCCAGTTCGACATCACGATCTGCCGAGCCAAGATCTTTTATCTCTACCGTACCGATCTCATCCCTTATTAACAGCGCTATGCCACCTCCTTTTCCTTTTTGTCTGTCCTTCCTAAATGTTGAGTACACTGGAACATTCAGTTCCCAGCTTTGGTTACCCTGCAACCATGTCTCTGTAATGGGAATTACATCATACCCATTTACTTCTATTAGTGCCATTAATTCATCCACCTTGTTGTGAATGCTATGTGCATTTAGATAATGTGCCTTCAACTTTGCCGGTTTAATATTTTTCTGTACTTTGACCCTCTTTACTGTTGGCCTTTGTTTCTGCTCCCTACTAGTTTTGTGACTTGTTTTCTAACTTGTACTTCCAGCTTTGTTTCTCTCCGTTCTGGGCCCACACTTAGGTTCCCAGCCCCCTGACAAACTAGTTTAAATCCTTCAATCCATGTCCTCTGGTTCCCAACCCTCCTGCCACTGGAAACAGTTGCTCCTTATTAACTTGATCTACATTAGAATTATAAAACAGTTGTTCAGCCCCATTGGAGTATTGTGTCCAATTCTGGGCACCGCACTTTTGGAAGGATGTCATGGCCTTGGAGAGGGTGCAGAGGAGATTTACTAGAATGGTTCCAGGGATGAGGGACTTCAGTTATGTGGAGAGACTGGAGAAGCTGGGATTTTTCTCCATAGAGCAGAGAAGGTTAGAGGAGATTTAATTGAGATGTTCAAAATTATGAAGAGTGTTGATAGAGTAAATAGGGAGAATTTTATTTACACAGCGAGTTGTTGTGATCTGGAATGCGCTGCCTGAAAGGGCGGTGGAAGCAGATTTAATCGTAACTTTCAAAAGGGAATTGGAGAAATACTTGAAAAAGTAAAATTTACAGGGCTATGGGGAAAGAGCGGGGGAGTGTGACTAATTGGAGAGCTCGTTCAAATAGCCGGCACAGGCACGATGGACCGAATGGCCTCCTTCTGTGCTGTGAGATTCTGTGATTGTATGAACACCACGACACCAGAATAGAGACATTCCACACTTCCTGCTCCTTCCGTGTTCCCCGATCATCTTCCTGTATTATTGGGGTTTTCAGACCAGCTGAGGGACATGGGAACATCTAAAGAGGGCGATCTTTACCCGGGACATCTCAAACTCACCACAACCCAACATCAGCAAAATCAAAGCAGCAGCAATATTGAGACCAACAGATTGATCGGAGTGACATTTAAATCTGCACATCGCAGAAGGAAACTTGTTTAAAGAGGATATTGGAAGTGAGAATCTCTCCTGCCTGATGTGGACTTTCTGGAGCCCCAACCTGATCCTCATGAATATTTCCTGGGATGGATGAGCTGCTTCGGAGAGTTCACAGAAGGTACAGAGAGCGACAAATCATCTTTATTCATGAAATAATAAGCCAGTTTCTCTGGTAGTTTATTGTGTCTGCGAGCGTGTCTGTGTGTGTGAGTGTTTTTATATGTATCTGTGTCAGCGAGTGTGTATATGTCTGTGTGAGTGTGTAAGTGTTTGTGTGTGTGAATGTGTCAATTAGTCTGTATCTGTGTGTGTCTGTGTTTGTATCTTTTTGTCTTTGTATAAGTGTGTGAGTGTGAGTGTGAGACTGTATGAGTGTGAGTGTGAGACTGTGGGAGTGCGAATGTGTGTGAATGTGAGTGTGAGACTGTGAGTGTGTGAGTGTGAGACTGTGGGAGTGTGAGTGTGTGTGAATGTGAGTGTGAGACTGTGTGTGTGTGAGTGTGAGTGTGTGAGTGTGAGACTGTTTCACACTTAGCTGGTTTACACTATTGCACAAAATCCCAATCTACCTGTGTGACACTGTGTACATACGTCTGAGAGGGCAGAGGGGGCCTAGGTTTAATGTGTCTTCCAAAAAACAGCAACAGTGCAGCGATCCCTCTGTACTGTCCCTCCGACAGTGCAGCACTCCCTCAGTACTGTCCCTCCGACAGTTCAGCACTCCCTCAGTACTGCCCCTCCGAAAGTGCAGTGCTCACTCAGTACTGCCTCTCCGACAGTGCAGCGCTCCCTCAGTACTGCCCCTCCGACAGCGCAGCACTCCCTCAGTAATGCCCCTCCGAAAGTTCAGCACTCCCTCAGTACTGCCCCTCCGAAAGTGCAGTGCTCACTCAGTACTGCCTCTCCGACAGTGAGGCGCTCCCTCAGTACAGCCCCTCTGACACAACAGTGCTCCCTCAGTACTGCCCCTCCGACAGTGCAGCGCTGCCTCAGTACTGACCCTCCGACAGTGCAGCACTCCCTCAGTAATGCCCCTCCGACAGTGCAGCGCTCCCTCAGTACTTACCCTCCGACAGTGCACCGCACCCTCAGTACTGCCCCTCTGACAGTGCAGCGCCCCCTCAGTACTGACCCTCCGACAGTGCAGTGCTCCCTCAGTACTGCTCCCTCCGACAGTGTGGAGCTCACTCAGTACTGCCCCTCGTGACTGTGCAGTGCTCCCTCAGTACTGCCCCTCCGACAGTGCAGTGCTACCTCAGTACTGCCCCTCCGACAGTGCGGTGCTGCCTCAGTACTGCCCCTCCGACAGTGCAGTGCCCCCTCAGTACTGCTCCTCCGACAGTGCAGCGCTCCCTCAGTACTAACCCTCCGACAGTGCGGTGCTCCCTCAGTACTGCCCCTCCGACAGTGCAGTGCTCCCTCAGTACTGCCCCTCCGACAGTGCAGTGCTCCCTCAGTACTGCCCCTCCGACCGTGCAGTGCTCCCTCAGTACTGCCCCTCCGACAGTGCAGTGATCCCTCAGTACTGCCCCTCCGACAGTGCGGCGCTCCCTCAGTTCTGACCCTCCGACAGTGCGGTGCTCCCTCAGTACTGCCCCTCCGACAGTGCGGTGCTCCCTCAGCACTGACCCTCTGACAGTGCAGTGCTCCCTCAGTACTGACCCTGTGACAGTGCAGCGCTCCCTCAGTACTGACCCTCCGACAGTGCAGCGCTCCCTCAGTACTGACCCTCCGACAGTGCAGTGCTCCTTCAGTATGGACCCTCCGACAGTGCGGCGCTCCCTCAGTACTGCCCCTCCGACAGTGCGGCGCTCCCTCAGTACTGACCCTCCGACAGTGCGGTGCTCCCTCAGTACTGCCCCTCCGACAGTGCGGCGCTCCCTCAGTACTGACCCTCCGACAGTGCGGCGCTCCCTCAGTACTGACCCAGTACAGAAGCAGACAATTAGCTGCAACATTCACCAAACACAACAACAGACGAGGAGCGGAACTTGTCTCAAAGAGAACTTGATTAGATTCTAAGAATCTAACAGCGCTGGGGGAGAGTTTAACAGTACTGCAACATGTGTTCCTGTATCCATAGCAACAAACAATGACACACTGCTCCACTGAGACCGGTTCGGCCATATTTCACCCAGCACTGGGAGTAGAGGCTGCGGCCTAACTCCCGATCATTTGCTCATTTAAAACAAACTCTTCCGACGAATTGTGTATTAAGACAAGCCCCTGATGGTGGCAGTGATGTTAATATTTTGGTCAGTGTCGAGAGCTCAGTGTTAATAGTGTTTTAGCTATTCGCACAGCCCCAGTAACCAATTCATTAATTACTGCCCTTTCCCGCAATCTATCCATCAATTATATCACAATACAATTATATCACACTGCAATTATATCACACTGCAATTATATCACACTACAATTATATCACACTACAATTATATCACACTGCAATTATATCACACTGCAATTATATCACAGTACAATTATATCACACTACAATTATATCACACTGCAATTATATCACACTGCAATTATATCACAGTACAATTATATCACACTACAATTATATCACACTGTAATTACATGAGAATACAATTATATCAGAATACAATTACATCACAATACAATTACATCACAATACAATTACATCACAATACAATTATATCACACTGCAATTATATCACAATAAGATTATATCACACTGCAATTATATCACACTACAATTATATCACAATAAGATTATATCACACTACAATTATATCACACTGCAATTATATCACACTACAATTATATCACACTACAATTATATCACACTACAATTATATCACAATAAGATTATATCACACTACAATTATATCACACTGCAATTATATCACACTACAATTATATCACACTACAATTATATCACACTACAATTATATCACAGTACAATTATATCACACTACAATTATATCACACTGTAATTACATGAGAATACAATTATATCAGAATACAATTACATCACAATACAATTACATCACAATACAATTACATCACAATACAATTATATCACACTGCAATTATATCACAATAAGATTATATCACACTGCAATTATATCACACTACAATTATATCACAATAAGATTATATCACACTACAATTATATCACACTGCAATTATATCACACTACAATTACATCAGAATACAATTACATCACAATACAATTACATCACACTACAATTATATCACACTGCAATTATATCACACTGCAATTATATCACACTGCAATTATATCACACTACAATTATATCACACTACAATTATATCACACTGCAATTATATCACAGTACAATTATATCACACTACAATTATATCACACTACAATTATATCACACTATAATTACATCCCTATGCAATTATATCACACTGCAATTATATCACACTGCAATTATATCACACTGCAATTATATCACACTGCAATTATATCACACGACAATTATATCACACTGCAATTATATCACACTGCAATTATTTCAGAATACAATTATATCAGAATACAATTACATCACAATACAATTACATCACAATACAAATATATCACACTGCAATTATATCACACTGCAATTATTTCAGAATACAATTATATCACAATACAATTACATCACAATACAATTACATCACAATACAATTATATCACACTGCAATTATATCACACTGCAATTATTTCAGAATACAATTATATCACAATACAATTACATCACAATACAATTACATCACAATACAATTACATCACAATACAATTATATCACACTGCAATTATATCACACTGCAATTATATCACACTGCAATTATATCACAATACAATTATATCATACTACAATATCAGAATACAATTATATCACACTACAATTATATCACAATACAATTATATCACACTGCAATTGTATCACACTGCAATTTTATCAAACTACAATTATATCACACTGCAACTTCAGCATAATACAATTACATCACACTGCAATTATATCACAATACAATATCATACTGCAATTATATCATTTTACAATTATATCATGCTGCAATTATATCACACTGCAATTATATCACAATACAATTATATCGCACTACAATTATATCACAATACAATTATATCACACTACAATTATATCACACTGCAATTATATCACAATACAATTATGTCGCACAATTATATCACAATACAATTATTTCACACTACAATTATATCACACTGCAATTATATCACAATACAATTATATCACACTGCAATTCTATCACAATACAATTATATCACAATACAATTATATCACGCTGCAATTATATCAAATTACAATTATATCACAATACAATTATATCACGCTGCAATTATATCACAATACAATTATATCACACTGCAATTATATCACAATACAATTATATCACACTGCAATTCTATCACAATACAATTATATCACAATACAATTATATCACACTGCAATTATATCAAATTACAATTATATCACAATACAATTATATCACGCTGCAATTATATCACACTACAATTATATCACAATACAATTATATCAAAATACATTTATATCACAATACAATTATATCACACTGCAATTATATCACACTGCAATTATATCACAATACAATAATATCACACTGCAATTATATCACAATACAATTATCTCACAATACAATTATATCACACTACAATTATATCACACTGCAATTATATCACACTACAATTATATCACAATACGATTATATCACTCTACTATTATATCACAATACAAATACATCACAATACAATTATATCACACTACAATTATATCACACTGCAATTATATCACACTGCAATTATTTCAGAATACAATTATATCAGAATACAATTATATCACACTACAATTATATCACACTGCAATTATTTCAGAATACAATTATATCAGAATACAATTACATCACAATACAATTACATCACAAAACAAATATATCACACTGCAATTATATCACACTGCAATTATATCACACTGCAATTATATCACACTACAATTATATCACACTACAATTATATCACAATACAATTACATCACACTACAATTATATCACAAGACAATTATATCACGCTGCAATTATATCACACTGCAATTATATCACAATACAATTATATCACAATACAAATATATCACTCTGCAATTATATCACACCGCAATTATATCACACTGCAATTATATCACAATAAAATTATATCACATTTCAATTATATCACCATACAATTATATCACAATACAATTATATCACACTGCAATTATATCACACTGCAATTATATCACAATACAATTATATCATACTACAATATCAGAATACAATTATATCACACTGCAATTATATCACAATACAATTATATCACACTGCAATTTTATCAAACTACAATTATATCACACTGCAACATCAGCATAATACAATTATATCACACTGCAATTATATCACAATACAATATCATACTGCAATTATATCATTTTACAATTATATCATGCTGCAATTATATCACACTGCAATTATATCACAATACAATTATATCGCACTACAATTATATCACAATACAATTATATCACACTACAATTATATCACACTGCAATTATATCACAATACAATTATGTCGCAGAATTATATCACAATACAATTATATCACACTACAATTATATCACACTGCAATTATATCACAATACAATTATATCACACTGCAATTATATCACACTGCAATTATATCACACTGCAATTATATCACACTGCAATTAAATCACACTACAATTATATCAGACTGCAATTATATCACACTACAATTATATCAAAATACATTTATATCACAATACAATTATATCACACTGCAATTATATAACACTGCAATTATATCACAATACAATAATATCACACTGCAATTATATCACAATACAATTATCTCACAATACAATTATATCACACTACAATTATATCACACTGCAATTATATCACACTACAATTATATCACAATACGATTATATCACTCTACTATTATATCACAATACAAATACATCACACTACAATTATATCACACTACAATTATATCACACTGCAATGATATCATAATACAATTATATCACACTGCAATTATATCACAACACAATTATATCACACTACAATTATATCACAATGCAATTATATCACACTGCAATTATATCACACTGCAATTATATCACACTGCAATTATATCACAATACAATTATATCACAATACAATTATATCACAGTGCAATTATATCACAATACAATTATATCACACTGCAATTATATCACAATACAATTATATCACACTACAATTATATCACAATACAATTATATCACTTTGCAATTATATCACACTACAATTATATCACACTACAATTATATCACACTGCAATTATATCACAATACAATTATATCACACTGCAATTATATCACAATACAATTATGTCAGGCTGCAATTATATCACACTGCAATAATAAGTAAAAAAAAATATATCACACTACAATTGTATCACAATACAATTCTATCACAATACAATTATATCACACTACAGTTATTTTACACTGCAATTAAATCACACTACAATTATATCACAATACAATTATATCACACTGCAATTATTTTACACAACAATCATATCACACTACAATTATATCGCACTACAATTATATCACAATACAATTATATCACACTGCAATTATATCACAATAAAATTATATCACACTGCAATTATTTTACATAACAATTATATCACGCTACAATTATATCACAGTGCAATTATATCACAATACAATTATAACACACTGCAATTATTTTACACAACAATTATATCACGCTACAATTATATCACACTGCAATTAAATCACAATACAAATATATCACACTGCAATTATATCAAAATGCAATTATATCACACTGCAATTCTATCACAATACAATTATATCACGCTACAATTATATCACACTGCAATTATATCACAATACAATTATATCACAATACAATTATATCACACTGCAATTATATCACACTGCAATTATATCACACTGCAATTATATCACAATACAATTATATCACACTGCAATTATATCACACTGCAATTATATCACAATACAATTATATCACCCTGCAATTATATCACATAACAATTGTTTCACGCTACATTTATATCACAACTGCAATTATATCACAATACAATTATATCACAATACAATTATATCACGCTACAATTATATCACAGTGCAATTATATCACACTGCAATTATATCACAGTGCAATTATATCACACTGCAATTATATCACACTGCAACTATATCACACTACAATTATATCACACTGCAATTGTATCACACTGCAATTGTATCACACTGCAATTATAACACACTGCAATTATATCACAGTGCAATTATATCACACTGCAATTATATCACACTGCAACTATATCACACTACAATTATATCACATTGCAATTATATCACACTGCAACTTTAGCATAATACAATAATATCACACTGCAATTATATCATTTTACAATTATATCGCACTACAATTATATCACTATAGAATTATTAGCACGACAATTATATCACACTGCAATTATATTACAATACAATTGTATCACACTGCAATTATATCACAATACAATTATATCACACTGCAATTATATCACACTGCAATTATATCACACTGCAATTACATGAGAATACAATTATATCAGAATACAATTATATCACAATACAATTATATCACAATACAATTACATCACACTGCAATTACATCACAATGCAATTACATCACAATACAATTACATCACAATACAATTATATCACACTGCAATTATATCACACTGCAATTATATCACACAACAATCATATCAGGCAACAATTATATCACGCTACAATTATATCACACTGCAATTATATCACAATACAATTATATCACACCGCAATTATATCACACTACAATTATACCACACTGCAATTATATCACACTACAATGATATCACACTGCAATTATATTATACAATTATATCACACTGCAATTATATCACAATACAATTATATCACACTGCAATTATATCACAATGCAATGATATCACAATACAATTATATCACACTGCAATTATATCGCAATAAAATTATATCACACTGCAATTATTTTACACAACAATCATATCACACTACAATTATATCGCACTACAATTATATCACAATACAATTATATCACACTGCAATTATATCACAATAAAATTATATCACACTGCAATTATTTTACATAACAATTATATCACGCTACAATTATATCACAGTGCAATTATATCACAATACAATTATAACACACTGCAATTATTTTACACAACAATTATATCACGCTACAATTATATCACACTGCAATTAAATCACAATACAAATATATCACACTGCAATTATATCACAATGCAATTATATCACACTGCAATTCTATCACAATACAATTATATCACAAAACAATTATATCACACTGCAATTATATCACAATACAATTATATCACAATACAATTATATCACACTGCAATTATATCACACTGCAATTATATCACACTGCAATTATATCACAATACAATTATATCACACTGCAATTATATCACACTGCAATTATATCACAATACAATTATATCACCCTGCAATTATATCACATAACAATTGTTTCACGCTACATTTATATCACAACTGCAATTATATCACAAAACAATTATATCACGCTACAATTATATCACACTGCAATTATATCACACTGCAATTATATCACAGTGCAATTATATCACACTGCAATTATATCACACTGCAACTATATCACACTACAATTATATCACACTGCAATTGTATCACACTGCAATTGTATCACACTGCAATTATAACACACTGCAATTATATCACAGTGCAATTATATCACACTGCAATTATATCACACTGCAACTATATCACACTACAATTATATCACATTGCAATTATATCACACTGCAACTTTAGCATAATACAATAATATCACACTGCAATTATATCATTTTACAATTATATCGCACTACAATTATATCACTATAGAATTATTAGCACGACAATTATATCACACTGCAATTATATTACAATACAATTGTATCACACTGCAATTATATCACAATACAATTATATCACACTGCAATTATATCACACTGCAATTATATCACACTGCAATTACATGAGAATACAATTATATCAGAATACAATTATATCACAATACAATTATATCACAATACAATTACATCACACTGCAATTACATCACAATACAATTACATCACAATACAATTACATCACAATACAATTATATCACACTGCAATTATATCACACTGCAATTATATCACACAACAATCATATCAGGCTACAATTATATCACGCTACAATTATATCACACTGCAATTATATCACAATACAATTATATCACACCGCAATTATATCACACTACAATTATACCAAACTGCAATTATATCACACTACAATGATATCACACTGCAATTATATTATACAATTATATCACACTGCAATTATATCACAATGCAATGATATCACAATACAATTATATCACTCTGCAATTATATCGCACTGCAATTATATCACACTGCAATTATATCACACTGCAATTATATCACACTGCAATTATAACAAAATACAATTATATCACAATATAATTATATCACACTACAATTTTATCACACTACAATTTTATCACACTACAATTATATCACACTGCAATTATATCACTATACAATTATTTTACACTACAATTATATCACAATACAATTATATCACACTGCAATTATATCACACTGCAATTATATCACAATGCAATGATATCACAATACAATTATATCACTCTGCAATTATATCGCACTGCAATTATATCACACTGCAATTATATCACACTGCAATTATATCACACTGCAATTATATCACACTGCAATTATAACAAAATACAATTATATCACAATATAATTGTATCACACTACAATTTTATCACACTACAATTATATCACACTGCAATTATATCACTATACAATTATTTTACACTACAATTATATCACAATACAATTATATCACACTACAATTATATCACAATACAATTATATCACACGGCAATTATATCACAATACAATTATATCACACTGCAATTGTATCACAATACAATTATATCACAATACAATTATATCACACTGCAATTATATCACAATACAATTATATCACAATACAATTATATCACACTGCAATTATATCACACTGCAATTATATCACACTACAATTATATCACAATACAATTATATCACACTGCAATTATATCACACTGCAATTATATCACAATACAATTATATCACACTGCAATTATATCACACTGCAATTATATCACAACACAATTATATCACACTGCAATTATATCACGCTGCAATTATATCACAATACAATTACATCACACTGCAATTATATCACAATACAATTATATCACACTGCAATTATATCACACTGCAATTATATCACACTGCAATTATATCACACTGCAATAATATCACACTGCAATTATATCACACTGCAATTATATCACACTGCAATTATATCACACTACAATTATATCACACTGCAATTATATCACACTGCAATTATATCACACTGCAATTATATCACACTGCAATTATATCACAATACAATTATACCACAATACAATTATATCACACTGCAATTATATCACAATACAATGATATCACGCTGCAATTATATCACACGACAATTATATCACACTACAATTATATCACACTACAATTATATCACACTACAATTATATCACACTGCAATTATATCACAATACAATGATATCACGCTGCAATTATATCACACGACAATTATATCACACTACAATTATATCACACTACAATTATATCACACTGCAATTATTTTACACAACTCTTATATCACGCTACATCACACTGCAATTATATAACACTACAATTATATCACCCTGCAATTATATCACACCACAATTGTATCACACTACATTTATATCACAACAGCAATTATATCGCACTGCAATTATATCACACTGCAATTATAACAAAATACAATTTTATCACACTACAACTTTATCACACTACAATTATATCACACTGCAATTATATCACTATACAATTATTTTACACTACAATTATATCACAATACAATTATATCACACTGCAATTATATCACACTGCAATTATATCAAAATGCAATGATATCACAATACAATTATATCACTCTGCAATTATATCGCACTGCAATTATATCACACTGCAATTATATCACACTGCAATTATATCACACTGCAATTATATCACACTGCAATTATAACAAAATACAATTATATCACAATATAATTATATAACACTACAATTTTATCACACTACAATTATATCACACTGCAATTATATCACTATACAATTATTTTACACTACAATTATATCACAATACAATTATATCACACTGCAATTATATCACAATACAATTATATCACACTGCAATTATATCACAATACAATTATATCACACTGCAATTGTATCACAATACAATTATATCACAATACAATTATATCACACTGCAATTATATCACAATACAATTATATCACAATACAATTATATCACACTGCAATTATATCACAATACAATTATATCACACTGCAATTATATCACACTGCAATTATATCACAATACAATTATATCACACTGCAATTATATCACAATACAATTATATCACACTGCAATTATATCACACTGCAATTATATCACACTGCAATTATATCACAATACAATTATATCACACTGCAATTATATCACACTGCAATTATATCACAATACAATTATATCACACTGCAATTATATCACAATACAATTATATCACACTGCAATTATATCACACTGCAATTATATCACACTACAATTATATCACACTGCAATTATATCACACTGCAATAATATCACACTGCAATTATATCACACTGCAATTATATCACACTGCAATTATATGACACTACAATTACATCACACTGCAATTATATCACACTGCAATTATATCACAATACAATTATATCACACTGCAATTATATCACACTGCAATTATATCACACTGCAATTATATCACAATACAATTATACCACAATACAATTATATCACACTGCAATTATATCACAATACAATGATATCACGCTGCAATTATATCACACGACAATTATATCACACTACAATTATATCACACTACAATTATATCACACTACAATTATATCACACTGCAATTATATCACAATACAATGATATCACGCTGCAATTATATCACACGACAATTATATCACACTACAATTATATCACACTACAATTATATCACACTGCAATTATATCACAATACAATTACATCACACTGCAATTATATAACACTACAATTATATCACCCTGCAATTATATCTCACCACAATTGTATCACACTACATTTATATCACAACTGCAATTATATCACAATACAATTATATCACACTGCAATTATATCACAATAAAATTATATCACACTGCAATTATATCACACTGCAATTGTATCACACTGCAATTATATCACACTGCAATTATATCACAGTGCAATTATATCACACTGCAATTATATCACACTGCAACTATATCACACTACAATTATATCACAATGCAACTATATCACACTGCAACTTTGGCATAATACAATAATATCACACTGCAATTATAACATTTTACAATTATATCACACTACAATTATATCACAATACAATTATATCGCACTACAATTATATCACTATAGAATTATATCACAATACAATTATATCACACTGCAATTATATTACAATACAATTATATCACACTGCAATTATATCACACTGCAAATATATCACACTGCAATTATATCACACTGCAATTATATCACACTGCAATTATATCACACTGCAATTATATCACACTGCAATTATATCACACTGCAATTATATCACACTGCAATTATATCACACTGCAATTATATCACACTACAATTATATCACACTGCAATTATATCACACTGCAATTATATCACCCTGCAATTATATCACACTACAATTATATCACACTGCAATTATATCACACTACAATTATATCACACTGCAATTATATCACACTGCAATTATATCACACTGCAATTATATCACACTGCAATTATATCACAATACAATTATACCACAATACAATTATATCACACTGCAATTATATCACAATACAATGATATCACGCTGCAATTATATCACACGACAATTATATCACACTACAATTATATCACACTACAATTATATCACACTACAATTATATCACACTGCAATTATATCACAATACAATGATATCACGCTGCAATTATATCACACGACAATTATATCACACTACAATTATATCACACTACAATTATATCACACTGCAATTATTTTACACAACTCTCATATCACGCTACATCACACTGCAATTATATAACACTACAATTATATCACCCTGCAATTATATCACACCACAATTGTATCACACTACATTTATATCACAACAGCAATTATATCACACTGCAATTATATCACACTGCAATTATAACAAAATACAATTATATCACAATATAATTATATCACACTACAATTTTATCACACTACAACTTTATCACACTACAATTATATCACACTGCAATTATATCACTATACAATTATTTTACACTACAATTATATCACAATACAATTATATCACACTGCAATTATATCACACTGCAATTATATCACAATGCAATGATATCACAATACAATTATATCACTCCGCAATTATATCGCACTGCAATTATATCACACTGCAATTATATCACACTGCAATTATATCACACTGCAATTATATCACACTGCAATTATAACAAAATACAATTATATCACAATATAATTATATCACACTACAATTTTATCACACTACAATTATATCACACTGCAATTATATCACTATACAATTATTTTACACTACAATTATATCACAATACAATTATATCACACTGCAATTATATCACAATACAATTATATCACACTGCAATTATATCACAATACAATTATATCACACTGCAATTGTATCACAATACAATTATATCACAATACAATTATATCACACTGCAATTATATCACAATACAATTATATCACAATACAATTATATCACACTGCAATTATATCACAATACAATTATATCACACTGCAATTATATCACACTGCAATTATATCACAATACAATTATATCACACTGCAATTATATCACACTGCAATTATATCACAATACAATTATATCACACTGCAATTATATCACACTGCAATTATATCACAATACAATTATATCACACTGCAATTATATCACAATACAATTATATCACACTGCAATTATATCACACTGCAATTATATCACACTACAATTATATCACACTGCAATTATATCACACTGCAATAATATCACACTGCAATTATATCACACTGCAATTATATCACACTGCAATTATATGACACTACAATTACATCACACTGCAATTATATCACATTGCAATTATATCACACTGCAATTATATCACACTGCAATTATATCACACTGCAATTATATCACAATACAATTATACCACAATACAATTATATCACACTGCAATTATATCACAATACAATGATATCACGCTGCAATTATATCACACGACAATTATATCACACTACAATTATATCACACTACAATTATATCACACTGCAATTATATCACAATACAATGATATCACGCTGCAATTATATCACACGACAATTATATCACACTACAATTATATCACACTACAATTATATCACACTGCAATTATATCACAATACAATTACATCACACTGCAATTATATAACACTACAATTATATCACCCTGCAATTATATCTCACCACAATTGTATCACACTACATTTATATCACAACTGCAATTATATCACAATACAATTATATCACACTGCAATTATATCACAATAAAATTATATCACACTGCAATTATATCACACTGCAATTGTATCACACTGCAATTATATCACACTGCAATTATATCACAGTGCAATTATATCACACTGCAATTATATCACACTGCAACTATATCACACTACAATTATATCACAATGCAATTATATCACACTGCAACTTTGGCATAATACAATAATATCACACTGCAATTATAACATTTTACAATTATATCACACTACAATTATATCACAATACAATTATATCGCACTACAATTATATCACTATAGAATTATATCACAATACAATTATATCACACTGCAATTATATAACAATACAATTATATCACACTGCAATTATATCACACTGCAAATATATCACACTGCAATTATATCACACTGCAATTATATCACACTGCAATTATATCACACTGCAATTATATCACACTGCAATTATATCACACTACAATTATATCACACTGCAATTATATCACACTGCAATTATATCACCCTGCAATTATATCACACTACAATTATATCACACTGCAATTATATCACACTACAATTATATCACACTGCAATTATATCACACTGCAATTATATCACACTACAATTATATCACACTGCAAATATATCAAACTACAATTATATCACAAGTCAATTATATCACACTGCAATTATATCACACTGCAATTATATCACAATACAATTATATCACAATACAACTATATCACACTGCAATTATATCACACTGCAATTATATCACACTGCAATTATATCACACTGCAATTATATCACACTGCAATTATATCACACTGCAATTATATCACAATACAATAATATCACACTGCAATTATATCACAATACAATTATATCACAATACAATTATATCACACTGCAATTATATCACACTACAACTATATCACAATACAATTATATCACGCTATAATTATATCACACTGCAATTATATCACAATACAATTATATCAAAATACAGTGATATCACAATACAATAATATCACACTGCAATTATATCACAATACAATTATATCACACTGCAATTATATCACAATACAATTATATCACCCTGCAATTATATCATATAACAATTGTTTCACACTACATTTATATCACAACTGCAATTATATCACAATACAATTATATCACAATACAATTATATCACGCTACAGTTATATCACACTGCAATTATATCACACTGCAATTATATCACAGTGCAATTATATCACACTGCAATTATATCACACTGCAACTATATCACACTACAATTATATCACACTGCAATTGTATCACACTGCAATTGTATCACACTGCAATTATAACACACTGCAATTATATCACAGTGCAATTATATCACGCTGCAATTATATCACACTGCAACTATATCACACTACAATTATATCACATTGCAATTATATCACACTGCAACTTTAGCATAATACAATAATATCACACTGCAATTATATCATTTTACAATTATATCGCACTACAATTATATCACTATAGAATTATTAACACGACAATTATATCACACTGCAATTATATTACAATACAATTGTATCACACTGCAATTATATCACAATACAATTATATCACACTGCAATTATATCACACTGCAATTATATCACACTGCAATTACATGAGAATACAATTATATCAGAATACAATTATATCACAATACAATTATATCACAATACAATTACATCACACTGCAATTACATCACAATGCAATTACATCACAATACAATTACATCACAATACAATTATATCACACTGCAATTATATCACACTGCAATTATATCACACAACAATCATATCAGGCAACAATTATATCACGCTACAATTATATCACACTGCAATTATATCACAATACAATTATATCACACCGCAATTATATCACACTACAATTATACCACACTGCAATTATATCACACTACAATGATATCACACTGCAATTATATTATACAATTATATCACACTGCAATTATATCACAATACAATTATATCACACTGCAATTATATCACAATGCAATGATATCACAATACAATTATATCACTCTGCAATTATATCGCACTGCAATTATATCACACTGCAATTATATCACACTGCAATTATATCACACTGCAATTATAACAAAATACAATTATATCACAATATAATTATATCACACTACAATTTTATCACACTACAATTTTATCACACTACAATTATATCACACTGCAATTATATCACTATACATTTATTTTACACTACAATTATATCACAATACAATTATATCACACTGCAATTATATCACACTGCAATTATATCACAATGCAATGATATCACAATACAATTATATCACTCTGCAATTATATCGCACTGCAATTATATCACACTGCAATTATATCACACTGCAATTATATCACACTGCAATTATATCACACTGCAATTATAACAAAATACAATTATATCACAATATAATTGTATCACACTACAATTTTATCACACTACAATTATATCACACTGCAATTATATCACAATACAATTATATCACACTACAATTATATCACAATACAATTATATCACACGGCAATTATATCACAATACAATTATATCACACTGCAATTGTATCACAATACAATTATATCACAATACAATTATATCACACTGCAATTATATCACAATACAATTATATCACAATACAATTATATCACACTGCAATTATATCACACTGCAATTATATCACACTACAATTATATCACAATACAATTATATCACACTGCAATTATATCACACTGCAATTATATCACAATACAATTATATCACAATACAATTATATCACACTGCAATTATATCACACTGCAATTATATCACAACACAATTATATCACACTGCAATTATATCACGCTGCAATTATATCACAATACAATTACATCACACTGCAATTATATCACAATACAATTATATCACACTGCAATTATATCACACTGCAATTATATCACACTACAATTATATCACACTGCAATTATATCACACTGCAATAATATCACACTGCAATTATATCACACTGCAATTATATCACACTGCAATTATATCACACTACAATTATATCACACTGCAATTATATCACACTGCAATTATATCACACTGCAATTATATCACACTGCAATTATATCACAATACAATTATACCACAATACAATTATATCACACTGCAATTATATCACAATACAATGATATCACGCTGCAATTATATCACACGACAATTATATCACACTACAATTATATCACACTACAATTATATCACACTACAATTATATCACACTGCAATTATATCACAATACAATGATATCACGCTGCAATTATATCACACGACAATTATATCACACTACAATTATATCACACTACAATTATATCACACTGCAATTATTTTACACAACTCTTATATCACGCTACATCACACTGCAATTATATAACACTACAATTATATCACCCTGCAATTATATCACACCACAATTGTATCACACTACATTTATATCACAACAGCAATTATATCACACTACAATTTTATCACACTACAACTTTATCACACTACAATTATATCACACTGCAATTATATCACTATACAATTATTTTACACTACAATTATATCACAATACAATTATATCACACTGCAATTATATCACACTGCAATTATATCACAATGCAATGATATCACAATACAATTATATCACTCTGCAATTATATCGCACTGCAATTATATCACACTGCAATTATATCACACTGCAATTATATCACACTGCAATTATATCACACTGCAATTATAACAAAATACAATTATATCACAATATAATTATATCACACTACAATTTTATCACACTACAATTATATCACACTGCAATTATATCACTATACAATTATTTTACACTACAATTATATCACAATACAATTATATCACACTACAATTATATCACAATACAATTATATCACACTGCAATTATATCACAATACAATTATATCACACTGCAATTGTATCACAATACAATTATATCACAATACAATTATATCACACTGCAATTATATCACAATACAATTATATCACAATACAATTATATCACACTGCAATTATATCACACTGCAATTATATCACACTACAATTATATCACAATACAATTATATCACACTGCAATTATATCACACTGCAATTATATCACAATACAATTATATCACACTGCAATTATATCACACTGCAATTATATCACAATACAATTATATCACACTGCAATTATATCACACTGCAATTATATCACAATACAATTATATCACACTGCAATTATATCACAATACAATTATATCACACTGCAATTATATCACACTGCAATTATATCACACTACAATTATATCACACTGCAATTATATCACACTGCAATAATATCACACTGCAATTATATCACACTGCAATTATATCACACTGCAATTATATGACACTACAATTATATCACACTGCAATTATATCACACTGCAATTATATCACACTGCAATTATATCACACTGCAATTATATCACAATACAATTATACCACAATACAATTATATCACACTGCAATTATATCACAATACAATGATATCACGCTGCAATTATATCACACGACAATTATATCACACTACAATTATATCACACTACAATTATATCACACTACAATTATATCACACTGCAATTATATCACAATACAATGATATCACGCTGCAATTATATCACACGACAATTATATCACACTACAATTATATCACACTACCATTATATCACACTGCAATTATATCACAATACAATTACATCACACTGCAATTATATAACACTACAATTATATCACCCTGCAATTATATCTCACCACAATTGTATCACACTACATTTATATCACAACTGCAATTATATCACAATACAATTATATCACACTGCAATTATTTTACACAACACTTATATCACGCTACAATTATATCACACTGCAATTATATCACACTGCAATTGTATCACACTGCAATTATATCACACTGCAATTATATCACAGTGCAATTATATCACGCTGCAATTATATCACACTGCAACTATATCACACTACAATTATATCACAATGCAATTATATCACACTGCAACTTTGGCATAATACAATAATATCACACTGCAATTATAACATTTTACAATTATATCACACTACAATTATATCACAATACAATTATATCGCACTACAATTATATCACTATAGAATTATATCACAATACAATTATATCACACTGCAATTATATTACAATACAATTATATCACACTGCAATTATATCACACTGCAAATATATCACACTGCAATTATATCACACTGCATTTATATCACACTGCAATTATATCACAATACAATAATATCACACTGCAATTATATCACAATACAATTATATCACAATACAATTATATCACACTGCAATTATATCACACTACAACTATATCACAATACAATTATATCACGCTATAATTATATCACACTGCAATTATATCACAATACAATTATATCAAAATACAGTGATATCATAATACAATTATATCACACTGCAATTATATCACACTGCAATTATATCACACTATAATTATATCACCATACAAATATATCACACTACAATTATATCACACTACAATTATATCACAATACAATTATATCACGCTGCAATTATATCACACTACAATTATATCACAATACAATTATATCACACTACAATTATATTACACTACAATTATATCACACTGCAATTATATCACAATACAATTATATCAAAATACAATTATATCACACTGCAATTATATCACACTGCAATTATATCACGATACAATACAATTATATCACACTGCAATTATGTCACGATACAATACAATTATATCACACTGCAATTATATCACAATACAATTATATCAGACTTCAATTATATCACACTGCAATTATATCACAATACAATTATATCACACTGCAATTATATCACAATACAATTATATCACAATACAATTATATCACACTGCAATTATATCACACTGCAATTATATCACACTACAATTATATCACACTGCAATTATATCACACTGCAATTATATCACAATACAATTATATCACACTGCAATTATATCACACTGCAATTATATCACAATACAATTATATCACACTGCAATTATATCACACTGCAATTATATCACAATACAATTATATCACACTGCAATTATATCACGCTGCAATTATATCACACTACAATTATATCACAATACAATTATATCACACTGCAATTATATCACACTGCAATTATATCACAATACAATTATATCACACTGCAATTATATCACACTGCAATTATATCACAATACAATTATATCACACTGCAATTATATCACGCTGCAATTATATCACAATACAATTACATCACACTGCAATTATATCACAATACAATAATATCACACTGCAATTATATCACACTGCAATTATATCACACTACAATTATATCACACTGCAATTATATCACACTGCAATAATATCACACTGCAATTATATCACACTGCAATTATATCACACTGCAATTATATCACACTACAATTATATCACACTGCAATTATATCACACTGCAATTATATCACACTGCAATTATATCACAATACAATTATACCACAATACAATTATATCACACTGCAATTATATCACAATACAATGATATCACGCTGCAATTATATCACACGACAATTATATCACACTACAATTATATCACACTACAATTATATCACACTACAATTATATCACACTGCAATTATATCACAATACAATGATATCACGCTGCAATTATATCACACGACAATTATATCACACTACAATTATATCACACTACAATTATATCACACTGCAATTATTTTACACAACTCTTATATCACGCTACATCACACTGCAAGGATATAACACTACAATTATATCACCCTGCAATTATATCACACCACAATTGTATCACACTACATTTATATCACAACAGCAATTATATCACACTGCAATTATATCACACTGCAATTATAACAAAATACAATTATATCACAATATAATTATATCACACTACAATTTTATCACACTACAACTTTATCACACTACAATTATATCACACTGCAATTATATCACTATACAATTATTTTACACTACAATTATATCACAATACAATTATATCACACTGCAATTATATCACACTGCAATTATATCACAATGCAATGATATCACAATACAATTATATCACTCTGCAATTATATCGCACTACAATTATATCACACTGCAATTATATCACACTGCAATTATATCACACTGCAATTATAACAAAATACAATTATATCACAATATAATTATATCACACTACAATTTTATCACACTACAATTATATCACACTGCAATTATATCACTATACAATTATTTTACACTACAATTATATCACAATACAATTATATCACACTACAATTATATCACAATACAATTATATCACACTGCAATTATATCACAATACAATTATATCACACTGCAATTGTATCACAATACAATTATATCACAATACAATTATATCACAATACAATTATATCACACTGCAATTATATCACACTACAATTATATCACAATACAATTATATCACACTGCAATTATATCACACTGCAATTATATCACAATACAATTATATCACACTGCAATTATATCACACTGCAATTATATCACAATACAATTATATCACACTGCAATTATATCACACTGCAATTATATCACAATACAATTATATCACACTGCAATTATATCACAATACAATTATATCACACTGCAATTATATCACACTGCAATTATATCACACTACAATTATATCACACTGCAATTATATCACACTGCAATAATATCACACTGCAATTATATCACACTGCAATTATATCACACTGCAATTATATGACACTACAATTATATCACACTGCAATTATATCACACTGCAATTATATCACACTGCAATTATATCACAATACAATTATACCACAATACAATTATATCACACTGCAATTATATCACAATACAATGATATCACGCTGCAATTATATCACACGACAATTATATCACACTACAATTATATCACACTACAATTATATCACACTACAATTATATCACACTGCAATTATATCACAATACAATGATATCACGCTGCAATTATATCACACGACAATTATATCACACTACAATTATATCACAATACAATTACATCACACTGCAATTATATAACACTACAATTATATCACCCTGCAATTATATCTCACCACAATTGTATCACACTACATTTATATCACAACTGCAATTATATCACAATACAATTATATCACACTGCAATTATTTTACACAACACTTATATCACGCTACAATTATATCACACTGCAACTATATCACACTACAATTATATCACACTGCAATTATATCACACTGCAATTGTATCACACTGCAATTATATCACACTGCAATTATATTACAGTGCAATTATATCACACTGCAATTATATCACACTGCAACTATATCACACTACAATTATATCACAATGCAATTATATCACACTGCAACTTTGGCATAATACAATAATATCACACTGCAATTATAACATTTTACAATTATATCACACTACAATTATATCACAATACAATTATATCGCACTACAATTATATCACTCTAGAATTATATCACAATACAATTATATCACACTGCAATTATATTACAATACAATTATATCACACTGCAATTATATCACACTGCAAATATATCACACTGCAATTATATCACACTGCAATTATATCACACTGCAATTATATCACACTGCAATTATATCACACTGCAATTATATCACACTACAATTATATCACACTGCAATTATATCACACTGCAATTATATCACCCTGCAATTATATCACACTGCAATTATATCACACTGCAATTATATCACACTGCAATTATATCACCCTGCAATTATATCACACTACAATTATATCACACTGCAATTATATCACCCTGCAATTATATCACACTGCAATTATATCACACTGCAATTATATCACACTGCAATTATATCACCCTGCAATTATATCACACTGCAATTATATCACACTGCAATTATATCACCCTGCAATTATATCACACTACAATTATATCACACTGCAATTATATCACACTGCAATTATATCACCCTGCAATTATATCACACTACAATTATATCACACTGCAATTATATCACACTGCAATTATATCACACTGCAATTATATCACACTACAATTATATCACACTGCAATTATATCACACTGCAATTATATCACACTGCAATTATATCACACTGCAATTATATCACACTGCAATTATATCACACTGCAATTATATCACCCTGCAATTATATCACACTACAATTATATCACACTGCAATTATATCACACTGCAATTATATCACAATACAATAATATCACACCGCAATTATATCACAATACAATTATATCACAATACAATTATATCACACTGCAATTATATCACACTACAACTATATCACAATACAATTATATCATGCTATAATTATATCACACTGCAATTATATCACAATACAATTATATCAAAATACAGTGATATCATAATACAATTATATCACACTGCAATTATATCACACTGCAATTATATCACACTGCAATTATATCACCATACAAATATATCACACTACAATTATATCACACTACAATTATATCACAATACAATTATATCACGCTGCAATTATATCACACTACAATTATATCACAATACAATTATATCAAACTACAATTATATTACACTACAATTATATCACACTGCAATTATATCACGATACAATTATATCAAAATACAATTATATCACACTGCAATTATATCACACTGCAATTATATCACGATACAATACAATTATATCACACTGCAATTATGTCACGATACAATACAATTATATCACACTGCAATTATATCACAATACAATTATATCAGACTTCAATTATATCACACTGCAATTATATCACAATACAATTATATCACAATACAATTATATCACACTGCAATTATATCACATGACAATTATATCACAATACAATTATATCACACTGCAATTATATCACAATACAATTATATCACACTGCAATTATATCACACTGCAATTATATCACAATACAGTTATATCACACTGCAATTATATCAAAATACAATTATTACACGCTACAATTATATCACACGACAATTATATCACCCTGCAATTATATCACACTACAATTGTATCACAATACAATTCTATCACAATACAATTATTTCACACTACAGTTATATAACACTACAATTATATCACACTACAATTATATCACACTACAATTATATCACACTGCAATTCTATCGCAATACAATTATATCACACTGCAATTATTTTACACAACAATTATATCACGCTACAATTATATCACAGTGCAATTATATCACAATACAATTGTATCACACTGCAATTATATTACACTGCAATTATATCACACAACAATTATATCACAATACAATTATATCACACTGCAATTATATCACACTGCAATTATATCACACTACAATTATATCACACTGCAATTATATCACACTGCAATTATATCACACTACAATTATATCACAATACAATTATATCACACTGCAATTATATCACACTGCAATTATATCACACTACAATTATATCACACTGCAATTATATCACCCTGCAATTATATCACACTACAATTATATCACACTGCAATTATATCACCCTGCAATTATATCACACTGCAATTATATCACACTGCAATTATATCACACTGCAATTATATCACCCTGCAATTATATCACACTGCAATTATATCACACTGCAATTATATCACACTGCAATTATATCACCCTGCAATTATATCACACTACAATTATATCACACTGCAATTATATCACACTGCAATTATATCACCCTGCAATTATATCACACTACAATTATATCACACTGCAATTATATCACACTGCAATTATATCACACTGCAATTATATCACACTACAATTATATCACACTGCAATTATATCACACTGCAATTATATCACACTGCAATTATATCACACTGCAATTATATCACACTGCAATTATATCACACTGCAATTATATCACCCTGCAATTATATCACACTACAATTATATCACACTGCAATTATATCACACTGCAATTATATCACAATACAATAATATCACACCGCAATTATATCACAATACAATTATATCACAATACAATTATATCACACTGCAATTATATCACACTACAACTATATCACAATACAATTATATCACGCTATAATTATATCACACTGCAATTATATCACAATACAATTATATCAAAATACAGTGATATCATAATACAATTATATCACACTGCAATTATATCACACTGCAATTATATCACACTGCAATTATATCACCATACAAATATATCACACTACAATTATATCACACTACAATTATATCACAATACAATTATATCACGCTGCAATTATATCACACTACAATTATATCACAATACAATTATATCAAACTACAATTATATTACACTACAATTATATCACACTGCAATTATATCACGATACAATTATATCAAAATACAATTATATCACACTGCAATTATATCACACTGCAATTATATCACGATACAATACAATTATATCACACTGCAATTATGTCACGATACAATACAATTATATCACACTGCAATTATATCACAATACAATTATATCAGACTTCAATTATATCACACTGCAATTATATCACAATACAATTATATCACAATACAATTATATCACACTGCAATTATATCACATGACAATTATATCACAATACAATTATATCACACTGCAATTATATCACAATACAATTATATCACACTGCAATTATATCACACTGCAATTATATCACAATACAGTTATATCACACTGCAATTATATCAAAATACAATTATTACACGCTACAATTATATCACACGACAATTATATCACCCTGCAATTATATCACACTACAATTGTATCACAATACAATTCTATCACAATACAATTATTTCACACTACAGTTATATAACACTACAATTATATCACACTACAATTATATCACACTACAATTATATCACACTGCAATTCTATCGCAATACAATTATATCACACTGCAATTATTTTACACAACAATTATATCACGCTACAATTATATCACAGTGCAATTATATCACAATACAATTGTATCACACTGCAATTATATCACACTGCAATTATATCACACAACAATTATATCACAATACAATTATATCACACTGCAATTATATCACACTGCAATTATATCACACTACAATTATATCACACTGCAATTATATCACACTGCAATTATATCACACTACAATTATATCACAATACAATTATATCACACTGCAATTATATCACACTGCAATTATATCACACTACAATTATATCACACTGCAATTATATCACACTGCAATTATATCACACTGCAATAATATCACACTGCAATTATATCACACTGCAATTATATCACACTGCAATTACATCACAATACATTAATATCACACTGCAATTATATCACAATACAATTACATCACACTGCAATTATATAACACTACAATTATATCACCCTGCAATTATATCACACTACAATTGTATCACACTACATTTATATCACAACTGCAATTGTATCACGCTACAATTATATCACACTGCAATTATATCACACTGCAATTATATCACAGTGCAATTATATCACACTGCAATTATATCACACTGCAACTATATCACACTACAATTATATCACACTGCAATTATATCACACTGCAACTATATCACACTGCAATTATATCACACTGCAATTATATCACAATACAATTATATCACAATACAATTATATCACACTGCAATTATATCACACTACAACTATATCACAATACAATTATATCACGCTATAATTATATCACACTGCAATTATATCACAATACAATTATATCAAAATACAGTTATATCATAATACAATTATATCACGCTGCAATTATATCACACTGCAATTATATCACACTGCAATTATATCACCATACAAATATATCACACTACAATTATATCACACTACAATTATATCACAATACAATGATATCACGCTGCAATTATATCACACTACAATTATATCACAATACAATTATATCACACTACAATTATATTACACTACAATTATATCACACTGCAATTATATCACACTGCAATTATATCACGATACAATACAATTATATCACACTGCAATTATGTCACGATACAATACAATTATATCACACTGCAATTATATCACAATACAATTATATCAGACTTCAATTATATCACACTGCAATTAAATCACAATACAATTATATCACAATACAATTATATCACACTGCAATTATATCACAAGACAATTATATCACAATACAATTATATCACACTGCAATTATATCACAATACAATTATATCACACTGCAATTATATCACACTGCAATTATATCACAATACAGTTATATCACACTGCAATTATATCAAAATACAATTATTACACGCTACAATTATATCACACGACAATTATATCACCCTGCAATTATATCACACTACAATTGTATCACAATACAATTCTATCACAATACAATTATTTCACACTACAGTTATATAACACTACAATTATATCACACTACAATTATATCACACTACAATTATATCACACTGCAATTCTATCGCAATACAATTATATCACACTGCAATTATTTTACACAACAATTCTATCACGCTACAATTATATCACAGTGCAATTATATCACAATACAATTGTATCACACTGCAATTATATCACACTGCAATTATATCACACAACAATTATATCACAATACAATTATATCACACTGCAATTATATCACACTGCAATTATATCACACTACAATTATATCACACTGCAATTATATCACACTGCAATTATATCACACTACAATTATATCACAATACAATTATATCACACTGCAATTATATCACACTACAATTATATCACACTGCAATTATATCACACTGCAATTATATCACACTGCAATAATATCAAACTGCAATTATATCACACTGCAATTATATCACACTGCAATTACATCACAATACAGTTATATCACACTGCAATTATATCACAATACAATTACATCACACTGCAATTATATAACACTACAATTATATCACCCTGCAATTATATCACACTACAATTGTATCACGCTACATTTATATCACACTGCAATTATTTTACACAACACTTATATCACGCTACAATTATATCACACTGCAATTATATCACAATGCAATTATATCACAGTGCAATTATATCACACTGCAATTATATCACACTGCAACTATATCACACTGCAATTATATCACACTGCAATTGTATCACACTGCAATTGTATCACACTGCAATTATATCACACTGCAACTATATCACACTGCAATTATATCACACTGCAATTGTATCACACTGCAATTATATCACACTGCAATTATATCACACTGCAACTATATCACACTACAATTATATCACACTGCAATTATATCACACTGCAACTTTAGCATAATACAATAATATCACACTGCAATTATATCATTTTACAATTATATCAAACTACAATTATATCACAAAACAATTATATCGCACTACAATTATATCACTATAGAATTATATCACACTACATTTATATCACACTGCAATTATATTACAATACAATTATATCACACTGCAATTATATCACAATACAATTATATCACACTGCAATTATATCACACTGCAATTATATCACACGGCAATTATATCACACTACAATTATATCACACTGCAATTATATCACACTGCAATTACATCACACTGCAATTATATCACACTACAATTATATCACGATACAATTATATCACACTGCAATTATATCACACTGCAATTATATCACACAACAATTATATCACACTGCAATTATATCACACGGCAATTATATCACACTACAATTATATCACACTGCAATTATATCACACTACAATTATATCACACTGCAATTATATCACACTGCAATTATATCACACTGCAATTATATCACACTGCAATTATATCACACTACAATTATATCACACTGCAAATATATCAAACTACAATTATATCACAAGACAATTATATCACACTGCAATTATATCACACTGCAATTATATCACAATACAATTATATCACAATACAACTATATCACACTGCAACTATATAATACTGCAATTATATCACACTGCAATTATATCACACTGCAATTATATCGCAATACAATTATATCACACTGCAATTATATCACACTGCAATTATATCACACTGCAATTATATCACAATAAAATTATATCACACTGCAATTATATCACAATACAATTATATCACAATACAATTATATCACACTGCAATTATATCACACTACAATTATCTCACAATACAATTATATCACACTACAATTATAGCACACTGCAATTATATCACACTGCAATTATATCACACTGCAATTATATCACACTGCAATTATATCACACTACAATTATATAACACTGCAATTATATCACACTGCAATTATATCACACTGCAATTATATCACACTGCAATTATATCACACTGCAATTATATCACACTACAATTATACCACACTGCAAATATATCAAACTACAATTATATCACAAGACAATTGTATCACACTGCAATTATATCACACTGCAATTATATCACAATACAATTATATCACAATACAACTATATCACACTGCAATTATATCACACTGCAATTATATCACAATACAATTATATCACAATACAACTATATCACACTGCAACTCTATCACACTGCAATTATATCACACTGCAATTATATCACACTGCAATTATATCGCAATACAATTATATCACACTGCAATTATATCACACTGCAATTATATCACACTGCAATTATATCACAATACAATTATATCACACTGCAATTATATCACAATACAATTATATCACAATACAATGATATCACACTGCAATTATATCACAATACAATTATATCACAATACAATTATATCACACTACAATTATATCACACTACAATTATATCACAATACAATTATATCAAGATACAATTATATCACAATACAATTATATCACACTGCAATTATATCACACTGCAATTATATCACAATACAATACAATTATATCACACTGCAATTATATCACAATACAATTATCTCACAATACAATTATATCACACTACAATTATATCACACTGCAATTATATCACTCTGCAATTATATCACACTGCAATTATATCACACTACAATTATATCACACTGCAATTATATCACACTGCAATTATATCACGCTGCAATTATATCACACTGCAATTATATCACACTGCAAATATATCACACTGCAATTATATCACACTGCAATTATATCACACTGCAATTATATCACACTGCAATAATATCACACTGCAATTATATCACACTACAATTATATCACACTGCAATTATATCACACTGCAATTATATCACTCTGCAATTATATCACACTGCAATTATATCACACTACAATTATATCACACTGCAAATATATCAAACTACAATTATATCACAAGACAATTATATCACACTGCAATTATATCACATTGCAATTATATCACAATACAATTATATCACAATACAACTATATCACACTGCAATTATATCACACTGCAATTATATCACACTGCAATTATATCACAATAAAATAATATCACACTGCAATTATATCACAATACAATTATATCACACTGCAATTATATCACACTACAATTATATCACACTGCAATTATATCACACTGCAATTATATCACACTGCAATTATATCACACTGCAATTATATCTCACTACAATTATATCACACTGCAAATATATCAAACTACAATTATATCACAAGACAATTATATCACACTGCAATTATATCACACTGCAATTATATCACAATACAATTATATCACAATACAACTATATCACACTGCAATTATATCACACTGCAATTATATCACACTGCAATTATATCACAATACAATTATATCACACTGCAATTATATCACAATACAATTATATCACAATACAATTATATCACACTATAATTATATCACACTACAATTATATCACAATACAATTATATCAAAATACAGTTATATCATAATACAATTATATCACACTGCAATTATATCACACTGCAATTATATCACACTGCAATTATATCACCATACAAATATATCACACTACAATTATATCACACTACAATTATATCACAATACAAATATATCACGCTGCAATTATATCACACTACAATTATATCACAATACAATTATATCACACTACAATTATATCACGATACAATACAATTATATCACACTGCAATTCTTTCACGATACAATACAATTATATCACACTGCAATTATATCACAATACAATTATATCAGACTTCAATAATATCACACTGCAATTATATCACAATACAATTATATCACAATACAATTATATCACACTGCAATTATATCACAAGACAATTATATCACAATACAATTATATCACAAACCAATTATATCACAATACAATTATATCACACTGCAATTATATCACACTGCAATTATATCACAATACAGTTATATCACACTGCAATTATATCAAAATACAATTATTACACGCTACAATTATATCACACGACAATTATATCACCCTGCAATTATATCACACTACAATTGTATCACAATACAATTCTATCACAATACAATTATTTCACACTACCGTTATATAACACTACAATTATATCACAATACAATTATATCACACTGCAATTCTATCGCAATACAATTATATCACACTGCAATTATTTTACACAACAATTATATCACGCTACAATTATATCACAGTGCAATTATATCACAATACAATTGTATCACACTGCAATTATATCACACTGCAATTATATCACACTACAATTATATCACAATACAATTATATCACACTGCAATTATATCACACTGCAATTATATCACACTACAATTATATCACACTGCAATTATATCACACTGCAATAATATCACACTGCAATTATATCACACTGCAATTATATCACACTGCAATTATATCACACTGCAAATATATCACACTGCAATTATATCACACTGCAATTGTATCACACTGCAATTATATCACACTGCAATTATATCACACTGCAATTATATCACACTGCAATTATATCACACTACAATTATATCACACTGCAATTATATCACACTGCAATTATATCACACTGCAATTATATCACACTGCAATTATATCACACTACAATTATATCACACTGCAAATATATCAAACTACAATTATATCACAAGACAATTATATCACACTGCAATTATATCACACTGCAATTATATCACAATAAAATTATATCACAATACAACTATATCACACTGCAATTATATCACACTGCAATTATATCACACTGCAATTATATCACGATACAATTATATCACAATACAACTATATCACACTGCAATTATATCACACTGCAATTATATCACAATACAGTTATATCACACTGCAATTATATCAAAATACAATTATTACACGCTACAATTATATCACACGACAATTATATCACCCTGCAATTATATCACACTACAATTGTATCACAATACAATTCTATCACAACACAATTATTTCACACTACAGTTATATAACACTACAATTATATCACACTACAATTATATCACACTGCAATTCTATCGCAATACAATTATATCACACTGCAATTATTTTACACAACAATTATATCATGCTACAATTATATCACAGTGCAATTATATCACAATACAATTGTATCACACTGCAATTATATCACACTGCAATTATATCACAATACAATTATATCACACTGCAATTATATCACACTGCAATTATATCACACTACAATTATATCACACTGCAATTATATCACACTGCAATAATATCACACTGCAATTATATCACACTGCAATTATATCACACTGCAATTACATCAAAATACAGTTATATCACACTGCAATTATATCACAATACAATTACATCACACTGCAATTATATAACACTACAATTATATCACCCTGCAATTATATCACACTACAATTGTATCACGCTACATTTCTATCACAACTGCAATTGTATCACAATACAATTATATCACACTGCAATTATTTTACACAACACTTATATCACGCTACAATTATATCACACTGCAATTATATCACACTGCAATTATATCACACTGCAATTATATCACACTGCAACTATATCACACTGCAACTTTAGCATAATACAATATCACACTGCAATTATATCATTTTACAATTATATCAAACTACAATTATATCACAATACAATTATATCGCACTACAATTATATCACTACAGAATTATATCACACTACATTTATATCACACTGCAATTATATTACAATACAATTATATCACACTGCAATTATATCACAATACAATTATATCACACTGCAATTATATCACACTGCAATTATATCACACTGCAATTATATCACACTGCAACTATATCACACTGCAATTATATCACACTGCAATTGTATCACACTGCAATTATATCACAGTGCAATTATATCACACTGCAATTATATCACACTGCAACTATATCACACTGCAATTATATCACACTGCAATTGTATCACACTGCAATTATATCACAGTGCAATTATATCACACTGCAATTATATCACACTGCAACTATATCACACTGCAATTATATCACACTGCAATTATATCACACTACAATTATATCACACTGCAATTATATCACACTGCAATTATATCACACTGCAATTATATCACACTACAATTATATCCCACTGCAAATATATCACACTGCAATTATATCACACTGCAACTTTAGCATAATACAATAATATCACACTGCAATTATATCATTTTACAATTATATCAAACTACAATTATATCACACTGCAATTATATCACACTACAATTATATCACACTGCAATTATATCACACTGCAATTATATCACACTGCAATTATATCACACTACAATTATATCACACTGCAATTATATCACACTACAATTATATCACACTGCAAATATATCAAACTACAATTATATCACAAGACAATTATATCACACTGCAATTATATCACACTGCAATTATATCACAATACAATTATATCACATACAACTATATCACACTGCAATTATATCACACTGCAATTATATCACAATACAATTATATCACAATACAACTATATCACACTGCAACTATATCACACTGCAATTATATCACACTGCAATTATATCACACTGCAATTATATCGCAATACAATTATATCACACTGCAATTATATCACACTGCAATTATATCACACTGCAATTATATCACAATACAATTATATCACACTGCAATTGTATCACAATACAATTATATCACAATACAATTATATCACACTGCAATTATATCACACTACAATTATATCACAATACAATTATATCACACTACAATTATATCACACTACAATTATATCACAATACAATTATATCAAGATACAATTATATCACAATACAATTATATCACACTGCAATTATATCACACTGCAATTATATCACAATACAATACTATTATATCACACTGCAATTATATCACAATACAATTATATCACCCTGCAATTATATCACACTACAATTGTATCACGCTACATTTATATCACAACTGCAATTGTATCACAATACAATTATATCACACTGCAATTATTTTACACAACACTTATATCACGCTACAATTATATCACACTGCAATTATATCACACTGCAATTATATCACACTGCAATTATATCACACTGCAACTATATCACACTGCAACTTTAGCATAATACAATAATATCACACTGCAATTATATCATTTTACAATTATATCAAACTACAATTATATCACAATACAATTATATCGCACTACAATTATATCACTACAGAATTATATCACACTACATTTATATCACACTGCAATTATATTACAATACAATTATATCACACTGCAATTATATCACAATACAATTATATCACACTGCAATTATATCACACTGCAATTATATCACACTGCAATTATATCACACTGCAACTATATCACACTGCAATTATATCACAGTGCAATTGTATCACACTGCAATTATATCACAGTGCAATTATATCACACTGCAATTATATCACACTGCAACTATATCACACTGCAATTATATCACACTGCAATTGTATCACACTGCAATTATATCACAGTGCAATTATATCACACTGCAATTATATCACACTGCAACTATATCACACTGCAATTATATCACACTACAATTATATCACACTGCAATTATATCACACTGCAATTATATCACACTGCAATTATATCACACTACAATTATATCCCACTGCAAATATATCACACTGCAATTATATCGCACTGCAACTTTAGCATAATACAATAATATCACACTGCAATTATATCATTTTACAATTATATCAAACTACAATTATATCACACTGCAATTATATCACACTACAATTATATCACACTGCAATTATATCACACTGCAATTATATCACACTGCAATTATATCACACTACAATTATATCACACTGCAATTATATCACACTGCAATTATATCACACTGCAAATATATCAAACTACAATTATATCACAAGACAATTATATCACACTGCAATTATATCACACTGCAATTATATCACAATACAATTATATCACAATACAACTATATCACACTGCAATTATATCACACTGCAATTATATCACAATACAATTATATCACAATACAACTATATCACACTGCAACTATATCACACTGCAATTATATCACACTGCAATTATATCACACTGCAATTATATCGCAATACAATTATATCACACTGCAATTATATCACACTGCAATTATATCACACTGCAATTATATCACAATACAATTATATCACACTGCAATTGTATCACAATACAATTATATCACAATACAATTATATCACACTGCAATTATATCACACTACAATTATATCACAATACAATTATATCACACTACAATTATATCACACTACAATTATATCACAATACAATTATATCAAGATACAATTATATCACAATACAATTATATCACACTGCAATTATATCACACTGCAATTATATCACAATACAATACAATTATATCACACTGCAATTATATCACAATACAATTATCTCACAATACAATTATATCACACTACAATTATATCACACTGCAATTATATCACAATACAATTATATCACTATACAAATACATCACAATACAATGATATCACGCTACAATTATATCAAACTGCAATGATATCATAATACAATTATATCACACTGCAATTATATCACAATACAATTATATCACATTACAATTATATCACACTACAATTATATCACAATACAATTATATCACACTACAATTATACCATACTGCAATAATATCACAAGACAATTATATCACACTGCAATTATATCACACTGCAATTATATCACACTGCAATTATATCACCATACAAATATATCACACTACAATTATATCACACTACAATTATATCACAATACAATTATATCACGCTGCAATTATATCACACTACAATTATATCACAATACAATCATATCACACTACAATTATATCACACTACAATTATATCACACTACAATTATATCACAATACAATCATATCACACTACAATTATATCACGCTGCAATTATATCACACTACAAATATACCACACTGCAATTATATCACACTGCAATGATATCACACTGCAATTATATTATACAATTATATCACACTGCAATTATATCACAATACAATTATATCACACTGCAATTATATCACAATGCAATTATATCACAATACAATTATATCACTCTGCAATTATATCACACTGCAATTATATCACACTGCAATTATATCACACTGCAATTATATCACACTGCAATTATAACAAAATACATTTATATCACAATATAATTATATCACACTACAATTTTATCACACTACAATTATATCACACTGCAATTATATCACTATACAATTATATTACACTACAATTATATCACACTGCAATTATATCACAATACAATTATATCACACTACAATTATATCACAATACAATTATATCACACTGCAATTATATCACAATACAATTATATCACACTGCAATTATATCACACTACAATTATACCACACTGCAATTATATCACACTGCATTTATATCACACTGCAATTATATCACACTACAATGATATCACACTGCAATTATATTATACAATTATATCACACTGCAATTATATTACAATACAATTATATCACACTGCAATTATATCACAATGTAATTATATCACAATACAATTATATCACTCTGCAATTATATCACACTGCAATTATATCACACTGCAATTATATCACATTGCAATTATATCACACTGCAATTATAACAAAATACAATTATATCACAATATAATTATATCACACTACAAATATATCACACTACAATTATATCACAATACAATTATATCACACTGCAATTATATCACAATACAATTATATCACACTGCAATTATATCACAATACAATTATGTCACACTGCAATTATATCACAATATAATTATATCACACAGCAATTATATCACACTACAGTTATATAACAATACAATTATATCACACTACAATTATATAATACAAATATATCACACTTCAATTATATCACAATACAATTATATCACACTGCAATTATATAACACTGCAATTATATCACAATACAATTATATCACAATTCAATTATATAACGCTGCAATTATATCACAATACAATTATATCACAATACAATTATAACACACTGTAATTATTTCACACTACAATTATGTCACACTACAATTATATCACACTACAGTTATAACACAATACAATTATATCATACTACAATTATATAACACTACAAAGATATCACACGACAATTATCTCACAATACAATTGTATCACACTACAATTATATCACACTACAATTATATCGCACTGCAAATATATCACAATACAATTGTATCAAACTACAATTATATCACACTACAATTATATCACACTACAATTCTGTCACAATACAAATATATCACACTACAAGTATATCACAATACAATTATATCACGATACAATTATATCACGCTGCAATTATATCACACTGCAATTATATCACACTGCAATTATATCACAATACAATTATATCACACTACAATTATATCACACTACAATTATATCACAATACAATTATATCACACAGCAATTATATCACACTGCAATAATATCACAAGACAATTATATCACACTGCAACTATATCTCACTGCAATTATATCACACTACAGTTATATAACAATACAATTATATCACACTACAATTATAAAATACAAATATATCACACTTCAATTATATCACAATACAATTATATCACAATCCAATTATATAACACTGCAATTATATCACAATACAATTATATCACAATTCAATGATATCACGCTGCAATTATATCACAATACAATTATAGCACACTACAATTATATCACAATTCAATAATATCACAAATCAATTTTATCACAATACAATTATATCACAATACAATTATAACACACTGTAATTATTTCACACTACAATTATATCACACTACAATTATATCACACTACAATTATAACACAATACAATTATATCATACTACAATTATATAACACTACAATTATATCACACGACAATTATATCACAATACAATTGTATCACACTACAATTATATCACACTTCAATTATATCGCACTGCAAATATATCACAATACAATTGTATCAAACAACAATTATATCACACTACAATTATATCACACTACAATTCTGTCACAATATAAATATATCACACTACAAGTATATCACAATACAATTATATCACAATACAATTATATCACGCTGCAATTATATCACACTGCAATTATATCACACTGCAATTATATCACAGTACAATTATATCACACTACAATTATATCACACTACAATTATATCACACTACAATTATATCACAATACAATTTTATCACACTTCAATTATATCACACTGCAATAAAATCACAAGACAATTATATCACACTGCAACTATATCTCACTGCAATTATATCACACTGCAATTATATCACAATACAATTATATCACAAGACAATTATATCAGACTTCAATTATATCACACTGCAATTATATCACAATACAATTATATCACAATACAATTATATCACACTGCAATTATATCACAAGACAATTATATCACAATACAATTATATCACACTGCAATTATATCACAATACAATTATATCACACTGCAATTATATCACACTGCAATTATATCACAATACAGTTATATCACACTGCAATTATTTCACACTGCAATTATATCACACTGCAATTGTAACAAAATACAATTATATCACAATATAATTATATCACACTACAATTTTATCACACTACAATTATATCACACTGCAATTATATCACAATACAATTATATTACACTACAATTATATCACACTGCAATTATATCACAATACAATTATATCACACTACAATTATATCACAATACAATTATATCACACTGCAATTATATCACAATACAATTATATCACACTGCAATTATATCACAATACAATTATATCACACTGCAATTATATCACAATATAATTATATCACACAGCAATTATATCACACTACAGTTATATAACAATACAATTTTATCACACTACAATTATATCACACTGCAATTATATCACAATACAATTATATCACACTGCAAATATATCAAACTACAATTATATCACAAGACAATTATATCACACTGCAATTATATCACACTGCAATTATATCACAATACAATTATATCACAATACAACTATATCACACTGCAATTATATCACACTGCAATTATATCACACTGCAATTATATCACGATACAATTATATCACAATACAACTATATCACACTGCAATTATATCACACTGCAATTATATCACAATACAGTTATATCACACTGCAATTATATCAAAATACAATTATTACACGCTACAATTATATCACACGACAATTATATCACCCTGCAATTATATCACACTACAATTGTATCACAATACAATTCTATCACAATACAATTATTTCACACTACAGTTATATAACACTACAATTATATCACACTACAATTATATCACACTGCAATTCTATCGCATTACAATTATATCACACTGCAATTATTTTACACAACAATTATATCATGCTACAATTATATCACAGTGCAATTATATCACAATACAATTGTATCACACTGCAATTATATCACACTGCAATAATATCACAATACAATTATATCACACTGCAATTATATCACACTACAATTATATCACACTGCAATTATATCACACTGCAATAATATCACACTGCAATTATATCACACTGCAATTATATCACACTGCAATTACATCAAAATACAGTTATATCACACTGCAATTATATCACAATACAATTACATCACACTGCAATTATATAACACTACAATTATATCACCCTGCAATTATATAACACTACAATTGTATCACACTACATTTATATCACAACTGCAATTGTATCACAATACAATTATATCACACTGCAATTATTTTACACAACACTTATATCACGCTACAATTATATCACACTGCAATTATATCACACTGCAATTATATCACACTGCAATTATATCACACTACAATTATATCACACTGCAACTATATCACACTGCAACTTTAGCATAATACAATAATATCACACTGCAATTATATCATTTTACAATTATATCAAACTACAATTATATCACAATACAATTATATCGCACTACAATTATATCACTACAGAATTATATCACACTACATTTATATCACACTGCAATTATATTACAATACAATTATATCACACTGCAATTATATCACAATACAATTATATCACACTGCAATTATATCACACTGCAATTATATCACACTGCAATTATATCACACTGCAATTATATCACACTGCAACTATATCACACTGCAATTATATCACACTGCAATTGTATCACACTGCAATTATATCACACTGCAATTATATCACAGTGCAATTATATCACACTGCAATTATATCACACTGCAACTATATCACACTGCAATTATATCACACTACAATTATATCACACTGCAATTATATCACACTGCAATAATATCACACTGCAATTATATCACACTGCAATTATATCACACTGCAATTACATCAAAATACAGTTATATCACACTGCAATTATATCACAATACAATTACATCACACTGCAATTATATAACACTACAATTATATCACCCTGCAATTATATAACACTACAATTGTATCACACTACATTTATATCACAACTGCAATTGTATCACAATACAATTATATCACACTGCAATTATTTTACACAACACTTATATCACGCTACAATTATATCACACTGCAATTATATCACACTGCAATTATATCACACTGCAATTATATCACACTACAATTATATCACACTGCAACTATATCACACTGCAACTTTAGCATAATACAATAATATCACACTGCAATTATATCATTTTACAATTATATCAAACTACAATTATATCACAATACAATTATATCGCACTACAATTATATCACTACAGAATTATATCACACTACATTTATATCACACTGCAATTATATTACAATACAATTATATCACACTGCAATTATATCACAATACAATTATATCACACTGCAATTATATCACACTGCAATTATATCACACTGCAATTATATCACACTGCAATTATATCACACTGCAACTATATCACACTGCAATTATATCACACTGCAATTGTATCACACTGCAATTATATCACACTGCAATTATATCACAGTGCAATTATATCACACTGCAATTATATCACACTGCAACTATATCACACTGCAATTATATCACACTGCAATTATATCACACTACAATTATATCACACTGCAATTATATCACACTGCAATTATATCACACTGCAATTATATCACACTACAATTATATCACACTGCAATTATATCGCACTACAATTATATCACTATAGAATTATATCACACTACATTTATATCACACTGCAATTATATTACAATACAATTATATCACACTGCAATTATATCACAATACAATTATATCACACTGCAATTATATCACACTGCAATTATATCACACGGCAATTATATCACACTACAATTATATCACACTGCAATTATATCACACTGCAATTATATCACACTGCAATTATATCACACTACAATTATATCCCACTGCAAATATATCACACTGCAATTATATCACACTGCAATTATATCACACTGCAATTATATCACACTGCAATTATATCACACTGCAATTATATCACACTGCAATTATATCACACTGCAATTATATCACACTGCAATTATATCACACTGCAATTATATCACACTGCAATTATATCACACTACAATTATATCCCACTGCAAATATATCACACTGCAATTATATCACAATACAATTATATCACACTGCAAATATATCAAACTACAATTATATCACAAGACAATTATATCCCACTACAATTATATCACACTGCAATTATATCACACTACAATTATATCACACTGCAAATATATCAAACTACAATTATATCACAAGACAATTATATCACACTGCAATTATATCACACTGCAATTATATCACAATACAATTATATCACAATACAACTATATCACACTGCAATTATATCACACTGCAATTATATCACAATACAATTATATCACACTGCAATTATATCACACTGCAATTATATCGCAATACAATTATATCACACTGCAATTATATCACACTGCAATTATATCACACTGCAATTATATCACAATACAATTATATCACACTGCAATTATATCACAATACAATTATATCACAATACAATTATATCACACTGCAATTATATCACACTACAATTATATCACAATACAATTATATCACACTACAATTATATCACACTACAATTATATCACAATACAATTATATCAAGATACAATTATATCACAATACAATTATATCACACTGCAATTATATCACACTGCAATTATATCACAATACAATACAATTATATCACACTGCAATTATATCACAATACAATTATCTCACAATACAATTATATCACACTACAATTATATCACACTGCAATTATATCACAATACAATTATATCACTATACAAATACCTCACAATACAATGATATCACGCTACAATTATATCACACTGCAATGATATCATAATACAATTATATCACACTGCAATTATATCACAATACAATTATATCACATTACAATTATATCACACTACAATTATATCACAATACAATTATATCACACTACAATTATACCATACTGCAATAATATCACAAGACAATTATATCACACTGCAATTATATCACACTGCAATTATATCACACTGCAATTATATCACACTGCAATTATATCACCATACAAATATATCACACTGCAATTATATCACACTACAATTATATCACAATACAATTATATCACGCTGCAATTATATCACACTACAATTATATCACAATACAATCATATCACACTACAATTATATCACACTACAATTATATCACGCTGCAATTATATCACACTACAAATATACCACACTGCAATTATATCACACTACAATGATATCACACTGCAATTATATTATACAATTATATCACACTGCAATTATATCACAATACAATTATTTCACACTGCAATTATATCACAATGCAATTATATCACAATACAATTATATCACTCTGCAATTATATCACACTGCAATTATATCACACTGCAATTATATCACACTGCAATTATATCACACTGCAATTATAACAAAATACATTTATATCACAATATAATTATATCACACTACAATTTTATCACACTGCAATTATATCACACTACAATTATATCACCCTGCAATTATATCACACTACAATTGTATCACACTACATTTATATCACAACTGCAATTGTATCACAATACAATTATATCACACTGCAATTATTTTACACAACACTTATATCACGCTACAATTATATCACACTGCAATTATATCACACTGCAATTATATCACACTGCAATTATATCACACTGCAACTATATCACACTGCAACTTTAGCATAATACAATAATATCACACTGCAATTATATCATTTTACAATTATATCAAAATACAATTATATCACAATACAATTATATCGCACTACAATTATATCACTACAGAATTATATCACACTACATTTATATCACACTGCAATTATATTACAATACAATTATATCACACTGCAATTATATCACAATACAATTATATCACACTGCAATTATATCACACTGCAATTATATCACACTGCAATTATATCACACTGCAATTATATCACACTGCAACTATATCACACTGCAATTATAGCACACTGCAATTGTATCACACTGCAATTATATCACACTGCAATTATATCACAGTGCAATTATATCACACTGCAATTATATCACACTGCAACTATATCACACTGCAATTATATCACACTGCAATTATATCACACTACAATTATATCACACTGCAATTATATCACACTGCAATTATATCACACTACAATTATATCCCACTGCAAATATATCACACTGCAATTATATCACACTGCAACTTTAGCATAATACAATAATATCACACTGCAATTATATCATTTTACAATTATATCAAACTACAATTATATCACTATAGAATTATATCACACTACATTTATATCACACTAAAACTATATTACAATACAATTATATCACACTGCAATTATATCACAATACAATTATATCACACTGCAATTATATCACACTGCAATTATATCACACGGCAATTATATCACACTACAATTAAATCACACTGCAATTATATCACACTACAATTATATCACACTGCAATTATATCACACTGCAATTATATCACACTGCAATTATATCACACTACAATTATATCACACTGCAATTATATCACACTGCAATTATATCACACTGCAATTATATCATTTCACAATTATATCCCACTGCAAATATATCACACTGCAATTATATCACACTACAATTATATCACACTGCAATTATATCACACTACAATTATATCACACTGCAAATATATCAAACTACAATTCTATCACAAGACAATTATATCACACTGCAATTATATCACACTGCAATTATATCACAATACAATTATATCACAATACAACTATATCACACTGCAATTATATCACACTGCAATTATATCACAATACAATTATATCACAATACAACTATATCAAACTGCAACTATATCACACTGCAATTATATCGCAATACAATTATATCACACTGCAATTATATCACACTGCAATTATATCACACTGCAATTATATCACAATACAATTATATCACACTGCAATTATATCACAATACAATTATATCACAATACAATTATATCACACTGCAATTATATCACACTACAATTATATCACAATACAATTATATCACACTACAATTATATCACACTACAATTATATCACAATACAATTATATCAAGATACAATTATATCACAATACAATTATATCACACTGCAATTATATCACACTGCAATTATATCACAATACAATACAATTATATCACACTGCAATTATATCACAATACAATTATCTCACAATACAATTATATCACACTACAATTATATCATACTGCAATTATATCACAATACAATTATATCACTGTACAAATACATCACAATACAATGATATCACGCTACAATTATATCACACTGCAATGATATCATAATACAATTATATCACACTGCAATTATATCACAATACAATTATATCACGTTACAATTATATCACACTACAATTATATCACAATACAATTATATCACACTACAATTATACCATACTGCAATAATATCACAAGACAATTATATCACACTGCAATTATATCACACTGCAATTATATCACACTGCAATTATATCACACTGCAATTATATCACCATACAAATATATCACACTACAATTATATCACACTACAATTATATCACAATACAATTATATCACGCTGCAATTATATCACACTACAATTATATCACAATACAATCATATCACACGACAATTATATCACACTACAATTATATCACACTACAATTATATCACAATACAATCATATCACACTACAATTATATCACGCTGCAATTATATCACACTACAAATATACCACACTGCAATTATATCACACTACAATGATATCACACTGCAATAAAATTATACAATTATATCACACTGCAATTATATCACAATACAATTATATCACACTGCAATTATATCACAATGCAATTATATCACAATACAATTATATCACTCTGCAATTATATCACACTGCAATTATATCACACTGCAATTATATCACACTGCAATTATATCACACTGCAATTATAACAAAATACATTTATATCACAATATAATTATATCACACTACAATTTTATCACACTACAATTATATCACACTGCAATTATATCACTATACAATTATATTACACTACAATTATATCACACTGCAATTATATCACAATACAATTATATCACACTACAATTATATCACAATACAATTATATCACACTGCAATTATATCACAATACAATTATATCACACTGCAATTATATCACACTACAATTATACCACACTGCAATTATATCACACTACAATGATATCACACTGCAATTATATTATACAATTATATCACACTGCAATTATATTACAATACAATTATATCACACTGCAATTATATCACAATGTAATTATATCACAATACAATTATATCACTCTGCAATTATATCACACTGCAATTATATCACTCTGCAATTATATCACATTGCAATTATATCACACTGCAATTATATCACAATACAATTATATCACACTGCAATTATATCACAATACAATTATATCACACTGCAATTATATCACAATATAATTATATCACACAGCAATTATATCATACTACAGTTATATAACAATACAATTATATCACACTACAATTATATAATACAAATATATCACACTTCAATTGTATCACAATACAATTATATCACACTGCAATTATATAACACTGCAATTATATCACAATACAATTATATCACAATTCAATTATATAACGCTGCAATTATATCACAATACAATTATATCACAATACAATTATAACACACTGTAATTATTTCACACTACAATTATATCACACTACAATTATATCACACTACAGTTATAACACAATACAATTATATCATACTACAATTATATAACACTACAATGATATCACACGACAATTATCTCACAATACAATTGTATCACACTACAATTATATCACACTACAATTATATCGCACTGCAAATATATCACAATACAATTGTATCAAACTACAATTATATCACACTACAATTATATCACACTACAATTCTGTCACAATACAAATATATCACACTACAAGTATATCACAATACAATTATATCACAATACAATTATATCACGCTGCAATTATATCACACTGCAATTATATCACACTGCAATTATATCACAATACAATTATATCACACTACAATTATATCACACTACAATTATATCACAATACAATTATATCACACTGCAATTATATCACACTGCAATAATATCACAAGACAATTATATCACACTGCAACTATATCTCACTGCAATTATATCACACTACAGTAATATAACAATACAATTATATCACACTACAATTATAAAATACAAATATATCACACTTCAATTATATCACAATACAATTATATCACAATACAATTATATAACACTGCAATTATATCACAATACAATTATATCACAATTCAATTATATCACGCTGCAATTATATCACAATACAATTATAGCACACTACAATTATATCACAATTCAATAATATCACAAATCAATTTTATCACAATACAATTATATCACAATACAATTATAACACACTGTAATTATTTCACACTACAATTATATCACACTACAATTATATCACACTACAATTATAACACAATACAATTATATCATACTACAATTATATAACACTACAATTATATCACACGACAATTATATCACAATACAATTGTATCACACTACAATTATATCACACTACAATTATATCGCACTGCAAATATATCACAATACAATTGTATCAAACTACAATTATATCACACTACAATTATATCACACTACAATTCTGTCACAATACAAATATATCACACTACAAGTATATCACAATACAATTATATCACAATACAATTATATCACGCTGCAATTATATCACACTGCAATTATATCACACTGCAATTATATCACAGTACAATTATATCACACTACAATTATATCACACTACAATTATATCACACTACAATTATATCACAATACAATTTTATCACACTTCAATTATATCACACTGCAATAATATCACAAGACAATTATATCACACTGCAACTATATCTCACTGCAATTATATCACACTGCAATTATATCACAATACAATTATATCACAATACAATTATATCAGACTTCAATTATATCACACTGCAATTATATCACAATACAATTATATCACAATACAATTATATCACACTGCAATTATATCACAAGACAATTATATCACAATACAATTATATCACACTGCAATTATATCACAATACAATTATATCACACTGCAATTATATCACACTGCAATTATATCACAATACAGTTATATCACACTACAATTTTATCACACTACAATTATATCACACTGCAATTATATCACAATACAATTATATTACACTACAATTATATCACACTGCAATTATATCACAATACAATTATATCACACTACAATTATATCACAATACAATTATATCACACTGCAATTATATCACAATACAATTATATCACACTGCAATTATATCACAATACAATTATATCACACTGCAATTATATCACAATATAATTATATCACACAGCAATTATATCACACTACAGTTATATAACAATACAATTATATCACACTACAATTATATAATACAAATATATCACACTTCAATTATATCACAATACAATTATATCACAATACAATTATATAACACTGCAATTATATCACAATACAATTATATCACAATTCAATTATATCACGCTGCAATTATATCACAATACAATTATAGCACACTACAATTATATCACAATTCAATAATATCACAAATCAATTTTATCACAATACAATAATATCACAATACAATTATAACACACTGTAATTATTTCACACTACAATTATATCACACTACAATTATATCACACTACAATTATAACACAATACAATTATATCATACTACAATTATATAACACGACAATTATATCACACAACAATTATATCACACTACAATTCTGTCACAATACAAATATATCAATCTACAAGTATATCACAATACAATTATATCACAATACAAATATATCACACTGCAATTATATCACAATTCAATTATATCACAATACAATTATATCACACGACAATTATATCACATGACAATTATATCACACTGCAATTATATCACACTACAATTATATCACAATACAATTATATCACTCTACAATTATATCACACTGCAATTATTTCACACTGCAATTATATCCTAATACAATTATATCACACTGCAATTATATCACAATACAATTATATCACACTACAATTATATCACACTACAATTATATCACACTGCAATTATATCACACTGCAATTATATCACACTACAATTAAATCACATTACAATTATATCACAATACAATTATATCACACTGCAATTATATCACTCTACAATTATATCACACTGCAATTATATCATTTCACAATTGTATCACAAGGCAATTATATCACACTGCAATTATATCACAATACAATTATATCACACTACAATTATATTACTCTGCAATTATATCACAAGACAATTATATCACACTGCAATTATATCATAATACAATTATATCACACTGCAATTATATCACATTGCAATTATATCACACTGCAATTATATCACACTGCAATTATATCACACTGCAATTATATCATAATAAAATTATATCACACTGCAATTATATCACAATACAATTACATCACTACAATTATATCACAATACAATTATATCACACTGCAATTATATCACACTGCAATTATATCACAATACAATTATATCACACTGCAATTATATCACACTGCAATTATATCACAATACAATTATATCACACTGCAATTATTTCACACTGCAATTATATCACACTGCAATTGTAACAAAATACAATTATATCACAATATAATTATATCACAATACAATTGTATCACACTACAATTATATCACACTACAATTATATCGCACTGCAAATATATCACAATACAATTGTATCAAACTACAATTATATCACACTACAATTATATCACACTACAATTCTGTCACAATACAAATATATCACACTACAAGTATATCACAATACAATTATATCACAATACAATTATATCACGCTGCAATTATATCACACTGCAATTATATCACACTGCAATTATATCACAGTACAATTATATCACACTACAATTATATCACACTACAATTATATCACACTACAATTATATCACAATACAATTTTATCACACTTCAATTATATCACACTGCAATAATATCACAAGACAATTATATCACACTGCAACTATATCTCACTGCAATTATATCACACTGCAATTATATCACAATACAATTATATCACAATACAATTATATCAGACTTCAATTATATCACACTGCAATTATATCACAATACAATTATATCACAATACAATTATATCACACTGCAATTATATCACAAGACAATTATATCACAATACAATTATATCACACTGCAATTATATCACAATACAATTATATCACACTGCAATTATATCACACTGCAATTATATCACAATACAGTTATATCACACTGCAATTATTTCACACTGCAATTATATCACACTGCAATTGTAACAAAATACAATTATATCACAATATAATTATATCACACTACAATTTTATCACACTACAATTATATCACACTGCAATTATATCACAATACAATTATATTACACTACAATTATATCACACTGCAATTATATCACAATACAATTATATCACACTACAATTATATCACAATACAATTATATCACACTGCAATTATATCACAATACAATTATATCACACTGCAATTATATCACAATACAATTATATTACACTGCAATTATATCACAATATAATTATATCACACAGCAATTATATCACACTACAGTTATATAACAATACAATTATATCACACTACAATTATATAATACAAATATATCACACTTCAATTATATCACAATACAATTATATCACAATACAATTATATAACACTGCAATTATATCACAATACAATTATATCACAATTCAATTATATCACGCTGCAATTATATCACAATACAATTATAGCACACTACAATTATATCACAATTCAATAATATCACAAATCAATTTTATCACAATACAATAATATCACAATACAATTATAACACACTGTAATTATTTCACACTACAATTATATCACACTACAATTATATCACACTACAATTATAACACAATACAATTATATCATACTACAATTATATAACACGACAATTATATCACACAACAATTATATCACAATACAATTGTATCACACTGCAATTACATCACGCTGCAATTATATCACACTACAATTCTGTCACAATACAAATATATCAATCTACAAGTATATCACAATACAATTATATCACAATACAAATATATCACACTGCAATTATATCACAATTCAATTATATCACAATACAATTATATCACACGACAATTATATCACATGACAATTATATCACACTGCAATTATATCACACTACAATTATATCACAATACAATTATATCACTCTACAATTATATCACACTGCAATTATTTCACACTGCAATTATATCCTAATACAATTATATCACACTGCAATTATATCACAATACAATTATATCACACTACAATTATATCACACTACAATTATATCACACTGCAATTATATCACACTGCAATTATATCACACTACAATTAAATCACATTACAATTATATCACAATACAATTATATCACACTGCAATTATATCACTCTACAATTATATCACACTGCAATTATATCATTTCACAATTGTATCACAAGGCAATTATATCACACTGCAATTATATCACAATACAATTATATCACACTACAATTATATTACTCTGCAATTATATCACAAGACAATTATATCACACTGCAATTATATCATAATACAATTATATCACACTGCAATTATATCACATTGCAATTATATCACACTGCAATTATATCACACTGCAATTATATCACACTGCAATTATATCATAATAAAATTATATCACACTGCAATTATATCACAATACAATTACATCACTACAATTATATCACAATACAATTATATCACACTGCAATTATATCACACTGCAATTATATCACAATACAATTATATCACACTGCAATTATATCACAATACAATTATATCACACTACAATTATATCACAATACAATTATACCACGCTGCAATGATATCACAATACAATTATATCACACATCAATTATATCACACTTCAATTGTATCGCAATACAATTCTATCACAATACAATTATATCGCACTGCAATTATATCACAATACAATTATATCACACTGCAATTATATCACAGTACAATGATATCACACTGCAATTATTTTACACAACAATTATATCACGCTACAATTATAGCACACTACAATTATATCACACTACAATTATATCACAATTCAATTATATCACACAGCAATTTTATCACCATACAATTATATCACAATACAATTATATCACACTACAATGATATCACACTGCAATGATATCACACGGCAATGATATCATACTACAATTATATCACACTGCAATTATATCACAATGCAATTATATCACACTACAATGATATCACACTACAATTATAACACACTACAATTTAATCACAATACAATTATATCACACTACAATTATATCACACTACAATTATAACACTACAATTATATCACACTGCAATTATTTCACGCTACATTTATATCACAATACAATTATATCACGCTGCAATTATATCACAATACAATTATATCACTCTACAATTATATCACACTACAATTATATCACACTGCAATTTTTTCACGCTACAATGATATCACAATACAATTATAACACACTACAATTTAATCACAATACAATTATATCACACTACAATTATATCACACTACAATTATAACACTACAATTATATCACACTGCAATTATTTCACACTACATTTATATCACAATACAATTATATCACGCTGCAATTATATCACAATACAATTATATCACTCTACAATTATATCACAATACAATTATATCACACTGCAATTATATCACACTGCAATTATATCACAATACAATTATATAACAATACAATTATATCACACTACAATTATATCACACTACAATTATATCGCACTGCAAATATATCACAATACAATTGTATCACACTACAATTATATCAAACTACAATTCTGTCACAATACAATTATATCACACTACAAGCATATCACAATACAATTATATCACAATACAATTATATCACACTACAATCATATCACACAGCAATTATATCACGCTGCAATTATATCACACTGCAATTATATCACAATACAATTATATCACACTACAATTATATTACACTACAATTATATCACACTGCAATTATATCACACTACAATTATATCACACTACAATTATAACACAATACAATTATATCATACTACAATTATATAACACGACAATTATATCACACGACAATTATATCACAATACAATTGTATCACACTGCAATTACATCACGCTGCAATTATATCACACTACAATTCTGTCACAATACAAATATATCAATCTACAAGTATATCACAATACAATTATATTACAATACAAATATATCACACTGCAATTATATCACAATTCAATTATATCACAATACAATTATATCACACTACAATTATATCACATGACAATTATATCACACTGCAATTATATCACACTACAATTATATCACAATACAATTATATCACACTACAATTATATCACACTGCAATTTTATCACACTGCAATTATATCCTAATACAATTATATCACACTGCAATTATATCACAATACAATTATATCACACTACAATTATATCACACTACAATTATATCACACTGCAATTATATCACACTGCAATTATATCACACTACAATTAAATCACAATACAATTATATCACAATACAATTATATCACACTGCAATTATATCACTCTACAATTATATCACACTGCAATTATATCATTTCACAATTGTATCACAAGGCAATTATATTACACTACAATTATATCACACTGCAATTATATCACAGTGCAGTTATATCATAATATAATAATATCACACTGCAATTATATCACACTACAATTATATCACACTGCAATTATATCATTTTACAATTATATCACACTGCAATTATATCACACTGCAATTAAATCACAATACAATTATATCACACTACAATTATATCACACTGCAATTATATCACAAGACAATTATATCACACTGCAATTATATCACACTGCAATTATATCATAATACAATTATATCACACTGCAATTATATCACACTGCAATTATATCACAATACAATTACATCACGCTACAATTATATCACACTGCAATTATATCACAATACAATTATATCACAATGCAATTATACATAGATACATAGATACATAGAAGATAGGAGCAGGAGTAGGCCATCCGGCCCTTCGAGCCTGCTCCGCCATTTAATGAGATCATGGCTGATCCTCCAATTCAGTATCCCGTCCCCGCCTTCTCTCCGTAACCCTTAACCCCTTTTGCCTGTAGAAATATATCTAATTCCCTCTTAAATATATTTAATGAGCTGGCGTCCACTGCCCTCTGTGGCAATGAGTTCCACAGGTTCACCACCCTCTGAGTGAAGAAATTCCCCCTCATTTCTGTCCTAAATGGTTTAGCCCTTATCCTTAAATTATGTCCTCTAGTTCTGTTCTCACCCGCCAAGGGAAACATTCCTTCTGCATCTAGTCTGTCTAGACCTGTCAGAATTTTATACACTTCTATGAGGTCCCCTCTCAATCTTCTAAACTCCAGTGTGTACATCCCTAAACTACATAGTCTCTCCTCATAGGTCAATCCCGCCATTCCTGGTATCAGCCTGGTGAATCGCCGCTGCACCCCCTCCATGGCAAGAACATCTTTCCTCAGATGAGGCGACCAAAACTGTACACAGTACTCGAGGTGTGGTCTCACCAGTGCCCTGTACAGCTGCAGCAAGGTATCCCTGTTCCTGTATTCCAACCCTTTTGCTATGAAGGCCAGCATACTGTTTGCCTTCTTGACCGCCTGTTGCACCTGCATGCTCGCCTTCAGTGACTGGTGTACAAGAACACCCAGGTCTCTCTGTACTTCCCCCTCTCCCAATTTATTGCCATTTAAATAATAATTTGCCCTCCCGTTCCTGCACCCAAGGTGGATAACTTCGCACTTGTCCACATTATAGTGCATCTGCCATTTATCCGCCCAATCACCCAGTCTGTCCAAATCGCTCTGGAGCTTCCTGGTCTCCTCCTCTGAGCCCACCCCCCCTCCTAGTTTAGTGTCGTCTGCAAATTTGGAAATGCTGCATCCGACTCCCTGATCCAGGTCATTAATGTAAATTGTGAACAGCTGGGGACCCAGGACAGATCCCTGTGGTACCCCACTTGTTACTGCCTGCCATTCAGAAAATGAGCCGTTTATTCCAACTCTCTGTTTTCTATCTGACAGCCAGTTCTCTAACCACGTCAATACTTTCCCCTTTATCCCATGAGCTTCAATTTTCCATGCTAATCTTTTATGTGGGACCTTGTCGAAGGCCTTTTGGAAGTCCAGGTACACCACATCTACTGGCTCTCCCCCATCTATTTTACCAGTTACTCCCTCAAAAAATTCCAATAGATTAGTCAAGCACGATTTACCCTTTGTAAATTCATGTTGACTCTGTCCTATCCTGTCCCCATTTGCTAAGTGCTCCGCTATTTCATCCTTAATGATGGACTCCAGCATTTTGCCCACAACTGATGTAAGGCTTACAGGTCTGTAATTACCTGCTTTTTCCCTACCCCCCTTTTTGAATAGTGGGGTAACGTTAGCTACCCTCCAATCCATGGGCACTGTTCCCGAGTCTAATGAATTCTGAAAAATCATACTTAGTGCATCCGCTATCTCTAGGGCCACCTCCTTCAGTACCCTAGGATGCATGTTATCAGGCCCTGGAGATTTGTCCGCCTTCAATCCCTTTAGCTTCCTTAACACCATATCCTTAGAGATATTGATTTGCGTCAGTTCCTCCTTTGCCAATGTCCCTATTTTTCCCGATATCCCAGGGAGGTTTTTTGTGTCTTCCTTCGTAAAGACTGACCCAAAGTATGCATTTAGTTGGTCTGCCATTTCCTTATTTCCCGTTATATATTCCCCCGTATCTGACTGCAATGGACCAACTTTGGTTTTCACCAGTCTTTTCCTCTTGATATACTTATAAAAGCTTTTGGAGTTAGTTTTTATATTTTCCGCCAGCTTGCTTTCGTAAGCTATTTTGCCCCTCTTGATTAAGCCCTTTGTCCTCCTTTGCTCTATCTTAAACTGTTCCCAATCTTCCGCTCTGGCGCTTTTTTTGGCTATTTTATACGCCCTATCTTTGGATTTTATGCTGTCTCTAATTTCCCCTGTTATCCACGGTTGAGTCACCTTTTTAGATTTCCTTTTATGCCAGATTGTATAAACAATTTTTGCAATTTTGTCATTCTAACTTTAAATGCTTGCCATTGTTTATCTACCTCCAGTCCTCCCAGGAACGTTGTCCAATCAGACCTACTCAGTTCCCGTCTAATGGCATCATAATTCCACTTGTTTAAATTCAGGACCTTAGTCTCTGAGTCAATTTCTTCGCTCTCCATTTCGAGTGAGAAATCGATCATGTTATGATCGCTCTGACCCAAGGGTCCCCGTACAACAAGATTACTAATTAGTCCCTTCTCATTGCACAGTACCCAGTCCAATATAGCCTGTTCCCGAGTTGGTTCCGCGACATATTGATCCAGATAACCATCCCTTAAACACTCAAGGAATTACTCCTCCTCATTATTTTTACTGATTAGGCTAGTCCAATCTATATGTAAGTTAAAGTCACCTATGATGACAGCTGTGCTCTTATTGCACGCTTCTCTAATTTCCCTCGTGATGCCCTCCCCAACCTCTATTTTACTATTTGGAGGCCTATATACCACTCCTATTAATGTTTTTCGCCCCTCGCTATTTCTTAGCTCCACCCATATAGATTCTGTATTAACTGAGTTAATATCCTTCCTTTCAATTGCATTTATCCCCTCTTTTACCAGCAATACTACCCCTCCTCCCTTTCTTTTTTGTCGATCCTTCCTAAATACTGAATACCCCTGTATGTTAAGCTCCCAGCCCTGCTCACCCTGCAACCATGTTTCTGTAATCCCAATTGGATCATAATTATTAACCTCTATTTCCACAGCTAATTCATCTACCTTGTTCCTGATGCTTCTCGCATTAAGGTATAAAACCCTCAGGCTTTTTTTATGCTCACATTTTTTATGAATTAGTTTGGCCCTTTGTTTTTTGTTCCTCACCCTTTTACCATTTATTTCTGTCTGCCTTTCACTTTCCTCTATTTCACTACAAAGGTTTCTAGCCCCCTGCCATACTAGTTTAAATGCTCCCGAACTGCTTTATCAAAAATTACCCTGAGAACATCAGTTCCATCTTTGCACAGGTGTAGACCGTCCCTTTTGTATAGGTCACACCTAACACAAAACTGGTTCCAATGCCTCAAAAATTTAAAACCCTCCCTCTTACACCACTGCTCAAGCCACGTATTTAGCCTAACTATCCTGTTCTCTGTACTCTTACTAGCACGTGGCACTGGTAGTAATCCAGAGATTACTACCTTCGATTATATCACACTGCAATTATATCACTCTGCAATTATATCACAATATAATTTTATCAAACTGCAATTATATCACACTGCAATTATATCACAATACAATTATATCACAATACAATTATATCACGCTGCAATTATATCACGCTGCAATTATATCACATTGCAATTATATCACACTGCAATTATATCACAATACAATTATATCACACTACAATTATATCACACTGCAATTATATCACAAGACAATTACATCACACTGCAATTATATCATAATACAATTATACCACACTGCAATTGTATCACACTGCAATTATATCACAATACAATTATATCACAGTACTATTATATCACACTGCAATTATATCACAATACAATTGTATCACAATGCAATTATATCACACTGCAATTATATCACAATACAATTATATCACAATACAATTATATCACGCTGCAATTATATCACGCTGCAATGATATCACACTGCAATTATATCACACTGCAATTATATCGCAATACAATTATATCATACTACAATTATATCAGACTGCAATTATATCACAATGCAATTATATCTTAAATACAATTGTATCACTCTACAATTATATCACACTGCAATTATTTCACACTGCAATTATATCACAATACAATTATATCACCCTGCAATTATATCACACTACAATTATATCACACTGCAATTATATCACACTACAATTATATAACACTGCAATTATATCACACTGCAATTATATCACACTACAATTATATCACAGTACAATTATATGACACTGCAATTATATCACACTACAATTATATCACACTGCAATTATATCACAATACAATTATATCACACTGCAATTATATCACACGACAATATCACACTGTAATTATATCACACTGCAATTATTTCACACTACAATTATATCACACTGCAATTATATCACAATACAATTATATAACATTACAATTGTATCACACTGCAATTATATCACACTGCAATTATATCACGCTGCGATTATATCACACTACAATTATATCACACTGCAATTATATTTCACTACAATTATATCACACTGCAATTATATCACACTACAATTATATCACGCTACAATTATATCACACTGCAATTATATCACACTGCAATTATATCACACTACAATAATATCACACTGCAATTATATCACAATACAATTATATCTCACTAGAATTATATCACACTGCAATTATATCACACTGCAATATCACACTGCAATTATATCAAACGACAATTATATCACAATACAATTATATCACACTGCAATTATATCATACGACAATTATATCACAATACAATCATATCACACTTCAATTATATCACAATACAATTATATCACACTACAATTATATCACACTACAGTTATATCACACTACAATTATGTCACACTACAATTATATCACACTGCAATTATTTCACGCGACAATTATATCACACTACAGTTATATCACACTACAATTATGTCACACTACAATTATATCACACTGCAATTATTTCACACTACAATTATATCACACTGCAATTATATCACAATACAATTATTTAACATTACAATTATATCACACTGCAATTATATCACACTACAATATCACACTGTAATTATATCACACTGCAATTATTTCACACTACAATTATATCACACTGCAATTATATCACAATACAATTATATAAAATTACAATTATATCACACTACAATTATATCACACTACAATTATATTTCACTACAATTATATCACACTGCAATTATATCACACTACAATTATGTCACACTACAATTATATCACACTGCAATTATATCATGCTACAATTATATCACAATACAATTATATCACACTACAATTATATCACAATTCAGTTATATCACACAGCAATTGTATCGCAATACAATTAAATCACAATACAATTATAACACACTGCAATTATATCACACTACAATTATATCACACTACAATTATATCACAATACAATTAAATCACAATACAATTACATCACCCTACAATTATATCACGCTACAATTATATCACTCTACAATTATATCACAATACAATTATATCACGCTGCAATTATATCACGCTGCAATTATGTCACACTGCAATTATACCACACTGCAATTATATCACAATACAATTATATCACACTACAATTATATCACACTGCAATTATATCACACTGCAATAATATCACAATACAATTATATCACTCCACAATTATATCACACTGCAATTATATCACAAGACAATTATATCACGCTGCAATTATATCACACTGCAATTATATCATAATACAATTATATCACACTGCAATTATATCACACTGCAATTATATCACGCTGCAATGATATCTCACTGCAATTATATCACACTGCAATTATAACACTCTACAATTATATCACACTGCAATGATTTCACACTGCAATTATATCACAATACAATTATATCACAGTACAATTATATCAAACTGCAATTATATCACAATTGAATTGTATCACAATGCAATTATATCACACTGCAATTATATCACAATACAATTATATCACAATACAATTATATCACGCTGCAATTATATCACGCTGCAATGATATCTCACTGCAATTATATCACACTGCAATTATAACACTCTACAATTATATCACACTGCAATGATTTCACACTGCAATTATATCATAATACAATTATATCACACTGCAATTATATCACACTACAATTATATCACACTACAATTATATCACACTACAATTATATAACACTGCAATTATATCACACCGCAATTATATCACACTACAATTATATCACACTACAATTATATCACAATACAATTATATGACACTGCAATTATGTCACACTACAATTATATCACACTGCAATTATATCATAATACAATTATATCACACTGCAATTATAACACACTACAATTATATCACACTGCAATTATATCATTTTACAATTACATCACTCTACAATTATATCACACTGCAATTATTTCACACAGCAATTATATCATAATACAATTATGTAACACTGCAATTATATCATTTTACAATTGTATCACACTACAATTATATAACACTGCAATTATATCACACTGCAATTATATCACAATACAATTATATCACACTACAATTAAATCACACTACAATTAAATCACACTACAATTATATCACTCTACAATTATATCACAATACAATTATATCACACTACAATTAAATCACACTACAATTAAATCACACTACAAATATATCACTCTACAATTATATCACAATACAATTATATCACACTACAATTATTTCACACTGCAATTCTATCACACTACAATTATATCACAATACAATTATATCACGCTACAATTATATCACAATAGAATTATATCACGCTACAATTATATCACTCCACAATTATATCACAATACAATTATATAACAATACAATTATATCACACTACAATTATATCACAATAAAATTATATCACGCTACAATTATATCACACTACAATTATATCACAATACAATTATATCACGCTACAATTATATCACGCTACAATTATATCACAATACAATTATATCACAATACAATTATTTCACGCTACAATTATATCACAATACAATTATATCACAATACAATTATATCTCGCTGCAATTATATCACAATACAATTATATAACATTACAATTATATCACACTGCAATTATATTACACTACAATATCACACTGCAATTATATCACACTGCAATTATTTCACAATACAATTATATCATACTACAATTATATCACACAACAATTATATCACACAACAATTATATCACACAACAATTATATCACACTACAATTATATCACGCTACAATTATATCACAATACAATTATATCACAATACAATTATTTCACGCTACAATTATATCACAATACAATTATATCACAATACAATTATATCTCGCTGCAATTATATCACAATACAATTATATAACATTACAATTATATCACACTGCAATTATATCACGCTGCAATGATATCTCACTGCAATTATATCACACTGCAATTATAACACTCTACAATTATATCACACTTCAATGATTTCACACTGCAATTATATCATAATACAATTATATCACACTGCAATTATATCACACTACAATTATATCACACTACAATTATATCACACTACAATTATATAACACTGCAATTATATCACACCGCAATTATATCACACTACAATTATATCACACTACAATTATATCACAATACAATTATATGACACTGCAATTATGTCACACTACAATTATATCACACTGCAATTATATCATAATACAATTATATCACACTGCAATTATATCACACTACAATTATATCACACTGCAATTATATCATTTTACAATTATATCACTCTACAATTATATCACACTGCAATTATTTCACACAGCAATTATATCATAATACAATTATGTAACACTGCAATTATATCATTTTACAGTTGTATCACACTACAATTATATAACACTGCAATTATATCACACTGCAATTATATCACAATACAATTATATCACACTACAATTAAATCACACTACAATTAAATCACACTACAATTATATCACTCTACAATTATATCACAATACAATTATATCACACTACAATTAAATCACACTACAATTAAATCACACTACAAATATATCACTCTACAATTATATCACAATACAATTATATCACACTACAATTATTTCACACTGCAATTCTATCACACTACAATTATATCACAATTCAATTATATCACGCTACAATTATATCACAATAGAATTATATCCCGCTACAATTATATCACTCCACAATTATATCACAATACAATTATATAACAATACAATTATATCACACTACAATTATATCACAATAAAATTATATCACGCTACAATTATATCACACTACAATTATATCACAATACAATTATATCACGCTACAATTATATCACGCTACAATTATATCACAATACAATTATATCACAATACAATTATTTCACGCTACAATTATATCACAATACAATTATATCACAATACAATTATATCTCGCTGCAATTATATCACAATACAATTATATAACATTACAATTATATCACACTGCAATTATATTACACTACAATATCACACTGCAATTATATCACACTGCAATTATTTCACAATACAATTATATCACACTGCAATTATATCACACGACAATTATATCACACTACAATTATATCACACTACAATTATGTCACACTACAATTATATCACACTACAATTATATCACACTACAATTATATCACACTGCAATTATATCACACTACAATTATATAACAATACAAATATATCACACCACAATTATATCAAATATACATTTATATCACACTGCAATTATATCGCTATACAATTAAATCACAATACAATTACATCACCCTACAATTATATCACACTACAATTATATCACAATACAATTATATCACAATAGAATTATATCACGCTACAATTATATCACTCTACAATTATATCACAATACAATTATATCACACTGCAATTATATCACGCTGCAATTATATCACACTGCAATTATATCACACTGCAATTATATCACAATACAATTATATCACTCCACAATTATATCACGCTGCAATGATATCACAAGACAATTATATCACACTGCAATTATATCACACTGCAATTATATCATAATACAATTATATCACACTGCAATTATATCACACTGCAATTATATCACAATACAATTATATCACAGTACAATTATATCAAACAGCAATTATATCACAATAGAATTGTATCACAATGCAATTATATCACACTGCAATTATATCACAATACAATTAGATCACAATACAATTATATCACGCTGCAATTATATCACGCTGCAATTATATCACACTGCAATTATATCACACTGCAATTATATCACACTGCAATTATATCACAATACAATTATATCACACTATAATTATATCACAATACAACTGTATGACACTGCAATTATGTCACACTACAATTATATCACGCTGCAATTATATCATAATACAATTATATCACACTGCAATTATATCACACTACAATTAAATCACACTACAATTATATCATTTTACAATTATATCACTCTACAATTATATCACACTGCAATTATTTCACACTGCAATTATATCATAATACAATTATATCACACTGCAATTATATCACACTGTAATTATATCACAATACAATTATATCACAGTACAATTATATCAAACAGCAATTATATCACAATAGAATTGTATCACAATGCAATTATATCACAATACAATTATATCACAATACAATTATATCACGCTGCAATTATATCACGCTGCAATTATATCACACTGCAATTATATCACACTGCAATTATATCGCAATACAAATATATCACACTGCAATTATATCTCACTGCAATTATATCACAATGCAATTATATCACTCTACAATTATATCACACTGCAATTATTTCACACTGCAATTATATCATAATACAATTATATCACACTACAATTATATCACACTACAATTATATAACACTGCAATTATATCACACTATAATTATATCACAATACAACTATATGACACTGCAATTATGTCACACTACAATTATATCACACTGCAATTATATCATAATACAATTATATCACACTGCAATTATATCACACTACAATTAAATCACACGACAATTATATCATTTTACAATTATATCACTCTACAATTATATCACACTGCAATTATTTCACACTGCAATTATATCATAATACAATTATATCACACTGCAATTATATTACACTACAATTATATCACACTACAATTATATCACACTACAATTATATCACACTACAATGATATAACACTGCAATTATATCACACTGCAATTATATCACAATACAATTATATCACACTACAATTAAATCACACTACAATTAAATCACACTACAATTATTTCACTCTACAATTATATCACAATACAATTATATCAAACTACAATTAAATCACACTACAATTAAATCACACTACAATAATATCACTCTACAATTATATCACACTACAATTATTTCACACTGCAATTATATCACGCTACAATTATATCACAATACAATTATATCACGCTACAATTATATCACAATACAATTATATCACACTACAATTATATCACACTATAATTATATCACAATACAATTATATCACAATAGAATTATATCACACTACAATTATATCACTCTACAATTATATCACAATACAATTATAACACAATACAATTATATCACACTACAATTATATCACAATAAAATTATATCACGCTACAATTGTATCACACTACAATTATATCACAATACAATTATATCACGCTACAATTATATCACGCTACAATTATATCACAATACAATTATATCACAATACAATTATATCACAATTCAATTACATCACAATACAATTATATCACGCTACAATTATATCACAATACAATTATATAACATTACAATTATATCACACTGCAATTATATGACACTACAATATCACACTGCAATTATATCACACTGCATTTATTTCACAATACAATTATATCATACTACAATTATATCACACAACAATTATATCACACAATTATATCACACAACAATTATATCACACTACAATTATATCACACTGCAATTATATCACAATACAATTATATCACGCTACAATTATTTCACAATACAATTATATCTCACTACAACTATATCACACTACAATTATATCACACTGCAATTATATCACAATACAATTATATAAAAATACAATTATATCACACTACAATTAAAGCACACTGCAATTATATCACGATACAATTATATCACAATACCATTATATCACACTGCAATTATATCACAATACAATTTGAAAACAATCCAATTATATCACACTGCAATTATAACACACTGCAATTGTATCACAATACAATTATATCACACTGCAATTATATCACACTGCAATTATATCACATTACAATTATATCACACTGCAATTATATCACAATACAATTATATCACACTACAATTATATCACACTGCAATTATATCACACTGCAATATCACACTGCAATTATATCACACGACAATTATATCACAATACATTTATATCACACTGCAATTATATCACACGACTATTATATCACAATACAATTATATCACACTGCAATTATATCACAATACAATTATATCACACTGCAATTATATCACACTACAATTATGTCACGCTACAATTATATCACACTGCAATTATTTCACACTACAATTATATCACACTGCAATTATATCATAATACAATTATATCACACTGCAATTATATCACACTACAATTATGTCACGCTACAATTATATCACACTGCAATTATTTCACACTACAATTATATCACACTGCAATTATATCATAATACAATTATATCACACTTCAATTATATCACACTACAATTATATCACACTACAATTATATCACACTACAATTATATCACACTACAATGATATAACACTGCAATTATATCACACTGCAATTATATCACAATACAATTATATCACACTGCAATTAAATAAAACTACAATTAAATCACACTACAATTATATCACTCTACAATTATATCACAATACAATTATATCAAACTACAATTAAATCACACTGCAATTAAATCACACTACAATAATATCACTCTACAATTATATCACACTACAATTATTTCACACTGCAATTATATCACACTACAATTATATCACAATACAATTATATCACGCTACAATTATATCACAATACAATTATATCACACTACAATTATATCACACTATAATTATATCACAATACAATTATATCACAATAGAATTATATCACGCTACAATTATATCACTCTACAATTATATCACAATACAATTATAACACAATACAATTATATCACACTACAATTATATCACAATAAAATTATATCACGCTACAATTATATCACACTACAATTATATCACAATACAATTATATCACGCTACAATTATATCACGCTACAATTATATCACAATACAATTATATCACAATACAATTATATCACAAGTCAGTTACATCACAATACAATTATATCACGCTACAATTATATCACAATACAATTATATAACATTACAATTATATCACACTGCAATTATATTACACTACAATATCACACTGCAATTATATCACGCTGCATTTATTTCACAATACAATTATATCATACTACAATTATATCACACAACAATTATATCACACAACAATTATATCACACAACAATTATATCACACTACAATTATATCACACTGCAATTATATCACAATACAATTATATCACGCTACAATTATTTCACAATACAATTATATCACACTACAACTATATCACACTACAATTATATCACACTGCAATTATATCACAATACAATTATATAAAAATACAATTATATCACACTACAATTAAAGCACACTGCAATTATATCACGATACAATTATATCACAATACCATTATATCACACTGCAATTATATCACAATACAATTTGAAAACAATCCAATTAAATCACACTACAATTATATCACACTACAATTATATCACACTACAATTATATCACAATACAATTATATTACGCTACAATTATATCACGCTTCAATTATATCACGCTACAATTATATCACACTGCAATTATATCACACTGCAATTATGTCACACTACAATTATATCACGATACAATTATATTGCAATACAATTATATCACAATACAATTATATCACACTACAATTATATCACACGACAATTATATAATACAAATATATCACACTTCAATTATATCACAATACAATTACATCACACTACAATTATATCACAATACAATTACATCACAATACAATTATATCACACTACAATTATATCACACTGCAATTACATCACAATACAATTATATCACACTACAATTATATCACACTGCAATTATATCACAATACAATTATATCACAATACAATTATATCACACTACAATTATATCAGAATACAATTATATCACACTACAAATATATCACTCTACAATTATATCACACTACAATTATATCAGAATACAATTATATCACGCTGCAATTATATCACAATACAATTATATCACATTACAATTATATCACACTACAATTATATCACAATACAATTATATCACTCTACAATTATATCACACTACAATTATATCACAATACAATTATATCACAATACAATTATATCACACTACAATTATATCACACTACAATTATATCACACTACAATTATATCACAATACAATTATATCACACTACAATTATATCACACTACAATTATATCACACTACAATTATATCACAATACAATTATATAACATTACAATTATATCACACTGCGATTATATCACACTACAATATCACACTGCAATTAGATCACACTGCAATTATTTCACAATACAATTATATCATACTACAATTATATCACACAACAATTATATCACACAACAATTATATCACACAACAATTATATCACACTACAATTATATCACACTGCAATTATATCACAATACAATTATATAACAATACAATTATATCACAATACAATTATATCACAATACAATTATATCACACTACAATAATGCCACACTACAATTATATCACAATACAATTATATCACACTACAATTATATCACAATTCAGTTATATCACACAGCAATTTTATCGCAATAAAATTAAATCACAATACAATTATAACACACTGCAATTATATCACACTACAATTATATCACACTACAATTATATCACGATACAATTATATCACACTGCAATTATAACACACTGCAATTGTATCACAATACAATTATATCACAATACAATTATATCACACTACAATTACATCACACTACAATAATATCACACTGCAATTGTATCACACTGCAATTGTATCACAATACAATTATATCACACTACAATTATGTCACACTACAATTATATCACACTGCAATGATATCACACTGCAATGATATCACACTGCAAATATATCACAATACAATTATATCACACTGCAATTATATCACACTGCAATTATATCACATTACAATTATATCACACTGCAATTATATCACAATACAATTATATCACACTACAATTATATCACACTGCAATTATATCACACTGCAATATCACACTGCAATTATATCACACGACAATTATATCACAATACAATTATATCACACTGCAATTATATCACACGACTATTATATCACAATACAATTATATCACACTGCAATTATATCACAATACAATTATATCACACTGCAATTATATCACACTACAATTATGTCACGCTACAATTATATCACACTGCAATTATTTCACAATACAATTATATCACACTGCAATTTTATCATAATACAATTATATCACACTGCAATTATATCACACTACAATTATATCACACTTCAATGATATCACACTGCAATGATATCACACTGCAAATATATCACAATACAATTATATCACACTGCAATTATATCACACTGCAATTATATCACATTACAATTATATCACACTGCAATTATATCACAATACAATTATATCACACTACAATTATATCACACTGCAATTATATCACACTGCAATATCACACTGCAATTATATCACACGACAATTATATCACAATACAATTATATCACACTGCAATTATATCACACGACTATTATATCACAATACAATTATATCACACTGCAATTATATCACAATACAATTATATCACACTGCAATTATATCACACTACAATTATGTCACGCTACAATTATATCATACTGCAATTATTTCACACTACAATTATATCACACTGCAATTATATCATAATACAATTATATCACACTGCAATTATATCACACTACAATTATATCACACTGCAATTATATCATTTTACAATTATATCACACTGCAATTATATCACACTGCAATTATTTCACACTGCAATTATATCACACTGCAATTATATCACACTACAATTATATCACACTACAATTATAAAACACTGCAATTATATCACACTGCAATTATATCACACTGCAATTATATCACACTACAATTAAATCACACTACAATTAAATCACACTACAATTGTATCACACTATAATTATATCACACTACAATTATATCACACTGCAATTATTTCACAATACAATTATATCATACTACAATTATATCACTAAACAATTATATCACACAACAATTATATCACACAACAATTATATCACACTACAATTAAATCACACTGCAATTATATCACAATACAATTATATCACACTACAATTATTTCACAATACAATTATATCACACTACAACTATATCACACTACAATTATATCACACTGCAATTATATCACAATACAATTATATAAATATACAATTATATCACACTACAATTAAAGCACACTGCAATTATATCACGATACAATTATATCACAATACCATTATATCACACTGCAATTATATCACAATACAATTTGAAAACAATACAATTAAATCACACTACAATTATATCACACTACAATTATATCACACTGCAATGATATCACACTGCAATGATATCACACTGCAAATATATCACAATACAATTATATCACACTACAATTATATCACACTGCAATTATATCACACTGCAATTATATCACATTACAATTATATCACACTGCAATTATATCACAATACAATTATATCACACTACAATTATATCACACTGCAATTATATCACACTGCAATATCACACTGCAATTATATCACACGACAATTATATCACAATACAATTATATCACACTGCAATTATATCACACGACTATTATATCACAATACAATTATATCACACTGCAATTATATCACAATACAATTATATCACACTTCAATTATATCACACTACAATTATGTCACGCTACAATTATATCACACTGCAATTATTTCACACTACAATTATATCACACTGCAATTATATCATAATACAATTATATCACACTGCAATTATATCACACTACAATTATATCATAATACAATTATATCACACTGCAATTATATCACAATACAATTATATCACACTTCAATTATATCACACTACAATTATGTCACGCTACAATTATATCACACTGCAATTATTTCACGCTACAATTATATCACACTGCAATTATATCATAATACAATTATATCACACTGCAATTATATCACACTACAATTATATCATAATACAATTATATCACACTGCAATTATTTCACACTACAATTATATCACACTGCAATTATATCATAATACAATTATATCACACTGCAATTATATCACACTGCAATTATATCATAATACAATTATATCACACTGCAATTATATCATTTTACAATTATATCACACTGCAATTATATCACACTGCAATTATTTCACACTGCAATTATATCATAATACAATTATATCACACTGCAATTATATAACACTGCAATTATATCACACTGCAATTATATCACACTACAATTATATCACACTGCAATTATATCACACTACAATTATATCACACTACAATTATATCACACTACAATTATAAATCACTGCAATTATATCACACTGCAATTATATCACACTGCAATTATATCACACTACAATTAAATCACACTACAATTAAATCACACTACAATTATATCACACTATAATTATATCACACTACAATTATATCACACTGCAATTATTTCACAATACAATTATATCACACAACAATTACATCACACTACAATTAAATCACACTACAATTAAATCACACTACAATTAAATCACACTACAATTAAATCACACTACAATTATATCACACTATAATTATATCACACTAAAATTATATCACACTGCAATTATTTCACAATACAATTATATCACACAACAATTATATCACACTGCAATTATTTCACAATACAATTATATCACACAACAATTATATCACACTACAATTATATCACACAACAATTATATCACACAACAATTATATCACACAACAATTATATCACACTACAATTAAATCACACTGCAATTATATCACAATACAATTATATCACACTACAACTATATCACACTACAATTATATCACACTGCAATTATATCACAATACAATTATATAAAAATACAATTATATCACACTACAATTAAAGCACACTGCAATTATATCACGATACAATTATATCACAATACCATTTTATCACACTACAATTAAATCACACTACAATTATATCACGCTTCAATTATATCACGCTACAATTATATCACACTGCAATTATATCACACTGCAATTATATCACACTACAATTATATCACAATACAATTATATTGCAATACAATTATATCACAATACAATTATATCACACTGCAATTATATCACATGACAATTATATAATACAAATATATCACACTTCAATTATATCACAATACAATTACATCACACGACAATTATATCAGAATACAATTACATCACAATACAATTATATCACACTACAATTATATCACACTGCAATTACATCACAATACAATTATATCACACTACAATTATATCAGAATACTATTATATCACACTACAAATATATCACACTACAATTATATCACACTACAATTATATCAGAATACAATTATATCACGCTACAATTATATCACAATACAATTATATCACACTACAATAATATCACGCTACAATTATATCACAATACAATTATATCACACTACAATTATATCACACTACAATTATATCACACTACAATTATATAACATTACAACTATATCACACTGCAATTATATCACACTACAATTATATCACACTACAATTATATCACGCTACAATTATATAACACTGCAATTATATCACACTGAAATTATATCACACTACAATTATATCACAATACAATTATATCACACTACAATTAAATCACACTACAATTAAATCACACTACAATTATATCACACTATAATTATATCACACTACAATTATATCACACTACAATTATATCACAATACAATTATATAACATTACAATTATTTCACACTGCAATTATATTATACTACAATATCACACTGCAATTATATCACACTGCAATTATTTCACAATACAATTATATCATACTACAATTATATCACACAACAATTATATCACACAACAATTATATCACACTACAATTATATCACACTGCAATTATATCACAATACTATTATATCACGCTACAATTTTTTCACAATACAATTATATCACACTACAATTATATCACACTACAATTATATCACACTGCAATTATATCACAATACAATTATATAAAAATACAATTATATCACACTACAATTAAAGCACACTGCTATTATATCACGATACAATTATATCACAATACAATTAAATCACACTACAATTATATCACACTACAATTATATCACACTACAATTATATCACAATACAATTATATTACGCTACAATTATATCACGCTTCATATATATCACGCTACAATTATATCACACTGCAAATATATCACACTGCAATTATATCACACTACAATTATATCACAATACAATTATATTACAATACAATTATATCACAATACAATTATATCACACTACAATTATATCACACGACAATTATATAATACTAATATATCACACTTCAATTATATCACAATACAATTACATCACACTACAATTATATCACACTACAATTATATCACACTACAATTATATCACAATACAATTATATCACAATACAATTATATCACACTACAATTATATCACACTACAATTATATCACACTACAATTATATCACAATACAATTATATCACACTACAATTATATCACACTACAATTATATCACACTACAATTATATCACAATACAATTATATAACATTACAATTATATCACACTGCGATTATATCACACTACAATATCACACTGCAATTAGATCACACTGCAATTATTTCACAATACAATTATATCATACTGCAATTATATCACACAACAATTATATCACACAACAATTATATCACACAACAATTATATCACACTACAATTATATCACACTGCAATTATATCACAATACAATTATATAACAATACAATTATATCACAATACAATTATATCACAATACAATTATATCACACTACAATAATGCCACACTACAATTATATCACAATACAATTATATCACACTACAATTATATCACAATTCAGTTATATCACACAGCAATTTTATCGCAATAAAATTAAATCACAATACAATTATAACACACTGCAATTATATCACACTACAATTATATCACACTACAATTATATCACGATACAATTATATCACACTGCAATTATAACACACTGCAATTGTATCACAATACAATTATATCACAATACAATTATATCACACTACAATTACATCACACTACAATAATATCACACTGCAATTGTATCACACTGCAATTGTATCACAATACAATTATATCACACTACAATTATGTCACACTACAATTATATCACACTGCAATGATATCACACTGCAATGATATCACACTGCAAATATATCACAATACAATTATATCACACTGCAATTATATCACACTGCAATTATATCACATTACAATTATATCACACTGCAATTATATCACAATACAATTATATCACACTACAATTATATCACACTGCAATTATATCACACTGCAATATCACACTGCAATTATATCACACGACAATTATATCACAATACAATTATATCACACTGCAATTATATCACACGACTATTATATCACAATACAATTATATCACACTGCAATTATATCACAATACAATTATATCACACTGCAATTATATCACACTACAATTATGTCACGCTACAATTATATCACACTGCAATTATTTCACAATACAATTATATCACACTGCAATTTTATCATAATACAATTATATCACACTGCAATTATATCACACTACAATTATATCACACTTCAATGATATCACACTGCAATGATATCACACTGCAAATATATCACAATACAATTATATCACACTGCAATTATATCACACTGCAATTATATCACATTACAATTATATCACACTGCAATTATATCACAATACAATTATATCACACTACAATTATATCACACTGCAATTATATCACACTGCAATATCACACTGCAATTATATCACACGACAATTATATCACAATACAATTATATCACACTGCAATTATATCACACGACTATTATATCACAATACAATTATATCACACTGCAATTATATCACAATACAATTATATCACACTGCAATTATATCACACTACAATTATGTCACGCTACAATTATATCATACTGCAATTATTTCACACTACAATTATATCACACTGCAATTATATCATAATACAATTATATCACACTGCAATTATATCACACTACAATTATATCACACTGCAATTATATCATTTTACAATTATATCACACTGCAATTATATCACACTGCAATTATTTCACACTGCAATTATATCACACTGCAATTATATCACACTACAATTATATCACACTACAATTATAAAACACTGCTATTATATCACACTGCAATTATATCACACTGCAATTATATCACACTACAATTAAATCACACTACAATTAAATCACACTACAATTGTATCACACTATAATTATATCACACTACAATTATATCACACTGCAATTATTTCACAATACAATTATATCATACTACAATTATATCACTAAACAATTATATCACACAACAATTATATCACACAACAATTATATCACACTACAATTAAATCACACTGCAATTATATCACAATACAATTATATCACACTACAATTATTTCACAATACAATTATATCACACTACAACTATATCACACTACAATTATATCACACTGCAATTATATCACAATACAATTATATAAATATACAATTATATCACACTACAATTAAAGCACACTGCAATTATATCACGATACAATTATATCACAATACCATTATATCACACTGCAATTATATCACAATACAATTTGAAAACAATACAATTAAATCACACTACAATTATATCACACTACAATTATATCACACTGCAATGATATCACACTGCAATGATATCACACTGCAAATATATCACAATACAATTATATCACACTACAATTATATCACACTGCAATTATATCACACTGCAATTATATCACATTACAATTATATCACACTGCAATTATATCACAATACAATTATATCACACTACAATTATATCACACTGCAATTATATCACACTGCAATATCACACTGCAATTATATCACACGACAATTATATCACAATACAATTATATCACACTGCAATTATATCACACGACTATTATATCACAATACAATTATATCACACTGCAATTATATCACAATACAATTATATCACACTTCAATTATATCACACTACAATTATGTCACGCTACAATTATATCACACTGCAATTATTTCACACTACAATTATATCACACTGCAATTATATCATAATACAATTATATCACACTGCAATTATATCACACTACAATTATATCATAATACAATTATATCACACTGCAATTATATCACAATACAATTATATCACACTTCAATTATATCACACTACAATTATGTCACGCTACAATTATATCACACTGCAATTATTTCACGCTACAATTATATCACACTGCAATTATATCATAATACAATTATATCACACTGCAATTATATCACACTACAATTATATCATAATACAATTATATCACACTGCAATTATTTCACACTACAATTATATCACACTGCAATTATATCATAATACAATTATATCACACTGCAATTATATCACACTGCAATTATATCATAATACAATTATATCACACTGCAATTATATCATTTTACAATTATATCACACTGCAATTATATCACACTGCAATTATTTCACACTGCAATTATATCATAATACAATTATATCACACTGCAATTATATAACACTGCAATTATATCACACTGCAATTATATAACACTACAATTATATCACACTGCAATTATATCACACTACAATTATATCACACTACAATTATATCACACTACAATTATAAATCACTGCAATTATATCACACTGCAATTATATCACACTGCAATTATATCACACTACAATTAAATCACACTACAATTAAATCACACTACAATTATATCACACTATAATTATATCACACTACAATTATATCACACTGCAATTATTTCACAATACAATTATATCACACAACAATTACATCACACTACAATTAAATCACACTACAATTAAATCACACTACAATTAAATCACACTACAATTAAATCACACTACAATTATATCACACTATAATTATATCACACTAAAATTATATCACACTGCAATTATTTCACAATACAATTATATCACACTAAAATTATATCACACTGCAATTATTTCACAATACAATTATATCACACAACAATTAAATCACACTACAATTAAATCACACTACAATTAAATCACACTACAATTAAATCACACTACAATTATATCACACTACAATTAAATCACACTACAATTAAATCACACTACAATTATATCACACTATAATTATATCACACTAAAATTATATCACACTGCAATTATTTCACAATACAATTATATCACACAACAATTATATCACACTACAATTATATCACACAACAATTATATCACACAACAATTATATCACACAACAATTATATCACACTACAATTAAATCACACTGCAATTATATCACAATACAATTATATCACACTACAACTATATCACACTACAATTATATCACACTGCAATTATATCACAATACAATTATATAAAAATACAATTATATCACACTACAATTAAAGCACACTGCAATTATATCACGATACAATTATATCACAATACCATTTTATCACACTACAATTAAATCACACTACAATTATATCACGCTTCAATTATATCACGCTACAATTATATCACACTGCAATTATATCACACTGCAATTATATCACACTACAATTATATCACAATACAATTATATTGCAATACAATTATATCACAATACAATTATATCACACTGCAATTATATCACATGACAATTATATAATACAAATATATCACACTTCAATTATATCACAATACAATTACATCACACGACAATTATATCAGAATACAATTACATCACAATACAATTATATCACACTACAATTATATCACACTACAATTATATCACACTACAATTATATCACACTGCAATTACATCACAATACAATTATATCACACTACAATTATATCACACTACAATTATATCACACTACAAATATATCACACTACAATTATATCACACTACAATTATATCACACTGCAATTACATCACAATACAATTATATCACACTACAATTATATCAGAATACTATTATATCACACTACAAATATATCACACTACAATTATATCACACTACAATTATATCAGAATACAATTATATCACGCTACAATTATATCACAATACAATTATATCACACTACAATAATATCACGCTACAATTATATCACAATACAATTATATCACACTACAATTATATCACACTACAATTATATCACACTACAATTATATAACATTACAACTATATCACACTGCAATTATATCACACTACAATTATATCACACTACAATTATATCACGCTACAATTATATAACACTGCAATTATATCACACTGAAATTATATCACACTACAATTATATCACAATACAATTATATCACACTACAATTAAATCACACTACAATTAAATCACACTACAATTATATCACACTATAATTATATCACACTACAATTATATCACACTACAATTATATCACAATACAATTATATAACATTACAATTATTTCACACTGCAATTATATTATACTACAATATCACACTGCAATTATATCACACTGCAATTATTTCACAATACAATTATATCATACTACAATTATATCACACAACAATTATATCACACAACAATTATATCACACTACAATTATATCACACTGCAATTATATCACAATACTATTATATCACGCTACAATTTTTTCACAATACAATTATATCACACTACAATTATATCACACTACAATTATATCACACTGCAATTATATCACAATACAATTATATAAAAATACAATTATATCACACTACAATTAAAGCACACTGCTATTATATCACGATACAATTATATCACAATACAATTAAATCACACTACAATTATATCACACTACAATTATATCACACTACAATTATATCACAATACAATTATATTACGCTACAATTATATCACGCTTCATATATATCACGCTACAATTATATCACACTGCAATTATATCACACTGCAATTATATCACACTACAATTATATCACAATACAATTATATTACAATACAATTATATCACAATACAATTGTATCACACTACAATTATATCACACGACAATTATATAATACAAATATATCACACTTCAATTATATCACAATACAATTACATCACACTACAATTATATCACACTACAATTATATCACACTGCAATTATATCACAATACAATTATATCACACTACAAATATATCACACTACAATTATATCACACTACAATTATATCATGATGTGGAGATGCCGGCGTTGGACTGGGGTGGACAAAAATGAGAAGTCGCACAACACCAGGTTATAGTCCAACAGATTTATTTAATTTTACAAGCTTTCAGAGCTATCGCTCCTTCGTCAGGTAAGTTAGCAATGAGAGAATCTCCCAGAATTCACAATTTAAACCCAGACAAAATCTATTCACATTATTCGCTACAACAAAGAGCACAGCCAAGACAATGAGATGTGTCCCAGGGGGTCCAGCGTGTCAAACCACCTGCTGGCTGCATATCCTGTCAATTTGTGTTCTTGTGTTTTTAAAAAAAAAACCAAAAAAAACACCTGGGAAGACCGGCCATGATGTCAAGTCACGTTCTGTATCGTGACATGAACCCGATATCGCGATTGAGGCCATCCTCATGAGTGCGGAACTTGGCTATCAGTTTCTGCTCTATGATTTTGCGCTGTCGTGTATCTCGACGGCCGCCTTGGAGAACGCTTACCCGCAGATCCGAGGCTGAATGCCCCTGGCTGCTGAAGTGTTCCCCGACTGGGAGGCAACCCTCCTGCCTGGCGATTGTTGCGCGGTGTCCGTTCATACGTTGTCTCAGTGTCTGCATGGTCTCGCCGATGTACCATGCTCTGGAGCATCCTTTACTGCAACGTATCAGGTAGACAACGTTGGCCGAGTCACATGAGTATGTACCGTGTACCTGGTGGGTAGTGTCCTCACGTGTAATGATGGTATCTGTGTCCATGATTTGGCATGTCTTGCAGAGGTTGCCGTGGCAGGGTTGTGTGGTGTCTTGGTTGCTGTTCTCCTGAAAGATGGGTAATCTGCTGCGAACGATGGTACTTTTGAGGTTAGGCGGCTGCTTGAAGGCGAGTAGTGGAGGCGTGGGGATGGCCTTAGCAAGGTGTTCGTCGTCATCGATGACATGTTGAAGGCTGCGAAGAACATGGCGTAGTTTTTCCGCTCCGGGGAAGTACTGGACGACGTAGGGTACTCTGTTGGTTGTGTCCCGTGTTCGTCTTCTGAGGAGGTCTATGCGGTTTTTCGCTGTGGCCCGTCGGAACTGTCGATCGACGAGTCGAGCGTCATATCCCGTTCTTACAATTATATCAGAATACAATTATATCACGCTACAATTATATCACAATACAATTATATCACACTACAATTATATCACGCTACAATTATATCACAATACAATTATATCACACTACAATTATATCACACTACAATTATATCAAAATACAATTATATCACACTACAATTATATCACACTACAATTATATCACACTACAATTATATAACATTAAATTATATCACACTGCAATTATATCACACTACAATATCACACTGCAATTAGATCACACTGCAATTATATCACGATACAATTATATCACAATGCCATTATATCACACTACAATTATATCACTCTACAATTATATCACAATACAATTATATCACACTGCAATTATATCACGCTTCAATTATATCACGCTACAATTATATCACACCGCAATTATATCACACTGCAATTATATCACTCTACAATTATATTACAATACAATTATATCACAATACAATTATATCACACAACAATTATATCACAATACAATTATCCAACACTGCAATTATATCACAATACAATTATATCACACTACAATTATATCACAATACAATTACATCACACTACAATTATATCACACTACAATTATATCACAATACAATTATATCACACTACAATTATATCACAATTCAATTATATCACACTACAATTATATCACAATACAATTATATCACACTACAATAATGCCACACTACAATTGTATCACAATACAATTATATCACACTACAATTATATCACAATACAATTATATCAGAATACAATACAATTATATCACAATACAATTATATCACACTACAATTATATCACAATTCAGTTATATCACACAGCAATTTTATCGCAATACAATTATATCACAATACAATTATAACACACTGCAATTATATCACACTGAAATTATATCACACTACAATTATATCACAATACAATTATATCACACTACAATTAAATCACACTACAATTAAATCACACTACAATTATATCACACTATAATTATATCACACTACAATTATATCACACTACAATTATATCACAATACAATTATATAACACTGCAATTATATCACACTGCAATTATATCACACTACATTTATATCACACTACAATTATATCACTCTACAATTATATCACAATACAATTATATCACGCTACAAATATATCACACTACAATTATTTCACACTGCAATTATATCACACTACAATTATATCACAATACAATTATATCACAATAGAATTATATCACGCTACAATTATATCACTCTACAATTATATCACAACACAATTATATCACAATACAATTATATCACAATACAATTATATCACACTACAATTATATCACAATACAATTATATCACGCTACAATTATATCACAATACAATTATATCACGCTACAATTATATCACAATACAATTATATCACAATACAATTATATCACAATACAATTATATCACGCTACAATTATATCACAATACAATTATATCACAATACAATTATATCTCGCTGCAATTATATCACAATACAATTATATAACATTACAATTATTTCACACTGCAATTATATTATACTACAATATCACACTGCAATTATATCACACTGCAATTATTTCACAATACAATTATATCATACTACAATTATATCACACAATTATATCACACAACAATTATATCACACTACAATTATATCACACTGCAATTATATCACAATACTATTATATCACGCTACAATTATTTCACAATACAATTATATCACACTGCAATTATATCACACTACAATTATATCACACTGCAATTATATCACAATACAATTATATAAAAATACAATTATATCACACTACAATTAAAGCACACTGCTATTATATCACGATACAATTATATCACAATACAATTAAATCACACTACAATTATATCACACTACAATTATATCACACTACAATTATATCACAATACAATTATATTACGCTACAATTATATCACGCTTCATATATATCACGCTACAATTATATCACACTGCAATTATATCACACTGCAATTATATCACACTACAATTATATCACAATACAATTATATTACAATACAATTATATCACAATACAATTATATCACACTACAATTATATCACACGACAATTATATAATACAAATATATCACACTTCAATTATATCACAATACAATTACATCACACTACAATTATATCACACTACAATTATATCACACTGCAATTATATCACAATACAATTATATCACACTACAAATATATCACACTACAATTATATCACACTACAATTATATCATGATGTGGAGATGCCGGCGTTGGACTGGGGTGGACAAAAATGAGAAGTCGCACAACACCAGGTTATAGTCCAACAGATTTATTTAATTTTACAAGCTTTCGGAGCTATCGCTCCTTCGTCAGGTAAGTTAGCAATGAGAGAATCTCCCAGAATTCACAATTTAAACCCAGACAAAATCTATTCACATTATTCGCTACAACAAAGAGCACAGCCAAGACAATGAGATGTGTCCCAAGGGGTCCAGCGTGTCAAACCACCTGCTGGCTGCATATCCTGTCAATTTGTGTTCTTGTGTTTTTAAAAAAAAAAACCAAAAAAAACACCTGGGAAGACCGGCCATGATGTCAAGTCACGTTCTGTATCGTGACATGAACCCGATATCGCGATTGAGGCCATCCTCATGAGTGCGGAACTTGGCTATCAGTTTCTGCTCTATGATTTTGCGCTGTCGTGTATCTCGAAGGCCGCCTTGGAGAACGCTTACCCGCAGATCCGAGGCTGAATGCCCCTGGCTGCTGAAGTGTTCCCCGACTGGGAGGCAACCCTCCTGCCTGGCGATTGTTGCGCGGTGTCCGTTCATACGTTGTCTCAGTGTCTGCATGGTCTCGCCGATGTACCATGCTCTGGAGCATCCTTTACTGCAACGTATCAGGTAGACAACGTTGGCCGAGTCACATGAGTATGTACCGTGTACCTGGTGGGTAGTGTCCTCACGTGTAATGATGGTATCTGTGTCCATGATTTGGCATGTCTTGCAGAGGTTGCCGTGGCAGGGTTGTGTGGTGTCTTGGTTGCTGTTCTCCTGAAAGATGGGTAATCTGCTGCGAACGATGGTACTTTTGAGGTTAGGCGGCTGCTTGAAGGCGAGTAGTGGAGGCGTGGGGATGGCCTTAGCAAGGTGTTCGTCGTCATCGATGACATGTTGAAGGCTGCGAAGAACATGGCGTAGTTTTTCCGCTCCGGGGAAGTACTGGACGACGTAGGGTACTCTGTTGGTTGTGTCCCGTGTTCGTCTTCTGAGGAGGTCTATGCGGTTTTTCGCTGTGGCCCGTCGGAACTGTCGATCGACGAGTCGAGCGTCATATCCCGTTCTTACAATTATATCAGAATACAATTATATCACGCTACAATTATATCACAATACAATTATATCACACTACAATTATATCACGCTACAATTATATCACAATACAATTATATCACACTACAATTATATCACACTACAATTATATCAAAATACAATTATATCACACTACAATTATATCACACTACAATTATATCACACTACAATTATATAACATTAAATTATATCACACTGCAATTATATCACACTACAATATCACACTGCAATTAGATCACACTGCAATTATATCACGATACAATTATATCACAATGCCATTATATCACACTACAATTATATCACTCTACAATTATATCACAATACAATTATATCACACTGCAATTATATCACGCTTCAATTATATCACGCTACAATTATATCACACCGCAATTATATCACACTGCAATTATATCACTCTACAATTATATTACAATACAATTATATCACAATACAATTATATCACACAACAATTATATCACAATACAATTATCCAACACTGCAATTATATCACAATACAATTATATCACACTACAATTATATCACAATACAATTACATCACACTACAATTATATCACACTACAATTATATCACAATACAATTATATCACACTACAATTATATCACAATTCAGTTATATCACACAGCAATTTTATCGCAATACAATTATATCACAATACAATTATAACACACTGCAATTATATCACACTACAATTATATCACACTACAATTATATCACAATACAATTATATCACACTGCAATTATAACACACTGCAATTGTATCACAATACAATTATATCACAATACAATTATATCACACTACAATTACATCACACTACAATTATATCACACTGCAATTGTATCACACTGCAATTGTATCACAATACAATTATATCACACTACAATTATGTCACACTACAATTATATCACACTACAATTATATCACACTGCAATTATATCACAATACAATTATATCACAATACAATTATATCACACTACAATTATATCACACTGCAATTATATCACACTGCAATTATATCACACTGCAATGATATCACACTGCAATGATATCACACTGCAAAAATATCACAATACAATTATATCACACTACAATTATTTCACACTGCAATTATATCACACTGCAATTATATCACAATACAATTATATCACACTGCAATTATATCACAATACAATTATATCACACTACAATTATATCACACTGCAATTATATCACACTGCAATATCACACTGCAATTATATCACAATACAATTATATCACACTGCAGTTATATCACACGACAATTATATCACACTACAATTATATCACACTACAATTATGTCACACTACAATTATATCACACTACAATTATATCACACTACAATTATGTCACACTACAATTATATCACACTACAATTATGTCACACTACAATTATATCACACTGCAATTATTTCACACTACAATTATATCACACTGCAATTATATCACGATACAATTATATAACATTACAATTATATTACACAGCAATTATATCACACTACAATATCACACTGCAATTATATCACACTGCAATTATTTCACACTACATTTATATCACACTGCAATTATATTACAATACAATTGTATAACATTACAATTATGTCACACTGCAATTATATCACACTACAATCATATTTCACTACAATTATATCACACTGCAATTATATCACAATAGAATTATATCACACTACAATTATATCACACTGCAATTATATCACAATACAATTTTCTCACACTTCAATTATATCACACTACAATTATATCACACTACAATTATATCACAATACAATTATATCACACTACAATTATATCACACTGCAATTATATCACAATACAATTATATCACACTGCAATTATATCACACTACAATTATATCACACTACAATTATATCACACTACAATTATATCACAATACAATTACATCACACTACAATTATATCACACTACAATTATATCACAATACAATTATATCACACTACAATTATATCACAATTCAATTATATCACACTACAATTATATCACAATACAATTATATCACACTACAATAATGCCACACTACAATTGTATCACAATACAATTATATCACACTACAATTATATCACAATACAATTATATCAGAATACAATACAATTATATCACAATACAATTATATCACACTACAATTATATCACAATTCAGTTATATCACACAGCAATTTTATCGCAATACAATTATATCACAATACAATTATAACACACTGCAATTATATCACACTACAATTATATCACACTACAATTATATCACAATACAATTATATCACACTGCAATTATAACACACTGCAATTGTATCACAATACAATTATATCACAATACAATTATATCACACTACAATTACATCACACTACAATTATATCACACTGCAATTGTATCACAATACAATTATATCACACTACAATTATGTCACACTACAATTATATCACACTACAATTATATCACACTGCAATTATATCACAATACAATTATATCACAATACAATTATATCACACTACAATTACATCACACTACAATTATATCACACTGCAATTGTATCACACTGCAATTGTATCACAATACAATTATATCACACTACAATTATGTCACACTACAATTATATCACACTACAATTATATCACACTGCAATTATATCACAATACAATTATATCACAATACAATTATATCACACTACAATTATATCACACTGCAATTATATCACACTGCAATGATATCACACTGCAATGATATCACACTGCAATGATATCACACTGCAAAAATATCACAATACAATTATATCACACTACAATTATTTCACACTGCAATTATATCACACTGCAATTATATCACAATACAATTATATCACACTGCAATTATATCACAATACAATTATATCACACTACAATTATATCACACTGCAATTATATCACACTGCAATATCACACTGCAATTATATCACAATACAATTATATCACACTGCAATTATATCACACGACAATTATATCACACTACAATTATATCACACTACAATTATGTCACACTACAATTATATCACACTACAATTATATCACACTACAATTATGTCACACTACAATTATATCACACTACAATTATGTCACACTACAATTATATCACACTGCAATTATTTCACACTACAATTATATCACACTGCAATTATATCACGATACAATTATATAACATTACAATTATATTACACAGCAATTATATCACACTACAATATCACACTGCAATTATATCACACTGCAATTATTTCACACTACATTTATATCACACTGCAATTATATTACAATACAATTGTATAACATTACAATTATGTCACACTGCAATTATATCACACTACAATCATATTTCACTACAATTATATCACACTGCAATTATATCACAATAGAATTATATCACACTACAATTATATCACACTGCAATTATATCACAATACAATTTTCTCACACTTCAATTATATCACACTACAATTATATCACACTACAATTATATCACAATACAATTATATCACACTACAATTATATCACACTGCAATTATATCACAATACAATTATATCACACTGCAATTATATCACACTACAATTATATCACACTACAATTATATCACACTACAATTATATCACAATACAATTACATCACACTACAATTATATCACACTACAATTATATCACAATACAATTATATCACACTACAATTATATCACAATTCAATTATATCACACTACAATTATATCACAATACAATTATATCACACTACAATAATGCCACACTACAATTGTATCACAATACAATTATATCACACTACAATTATATCACAATACAATTATATCAGAATACAATACAATTATATCACAATACAATTATATCACACTACAATTATATCACAATTCAGTTATATCACACAGCAATTTTATCGCAATACAATTATATCACAATACAATTATAACACACTGCAATTATATCACACTACAATTATATCACACTACAATTATATCACAATACAATTATATCACACTGCAATTATAACACACTGCAATTGTATCACAATACAATTATATCACAATACAATTATATCACACTACAATTACATCACACTACAATTATATCACACTGCAATTGTATCACACTGCAATTGTATCACAATACAATTATATCACACTACAATTATGTCACACTACAATTATATCACACTACAATTATATCACACTGCAATTATATCACAATACAATTATATCAAAATACAATTATATCACACTACAATTATATCACACTGCAATGATATCACACTGCAATGATATCACACTGCAAAAATATCACAATACAATTATATCACACTACAATTATTTCACACTGCAATTATATCACACTGCAATTATATCACAATACAATTATATCACACTGCAATTATATCACAATACAATTATATCACACTACAATTATATCACACTGCAATTATATCACACTGCAATATCACACTGCAATTATATCACAATACAATTATATCACACTGCAATTATATCACACTGCAATTATATCACAATACAATTATATCACACTGCAATTATATCACAATACAATTATATCACACGACAATTATATCACACTACAATTATATCACACTACAATTATGTCACACTACAATTATATCACACTACAATTATATCACACTACAATTATGTCACACTACAATTATATCACACTACAATTATGTCACACTACAATTATATCACACTGCAATTATTTCACACGACAATTATATCACACTGCAATTATATCACGATACAATTATATAACATTACAATTATATCACACAGCAATTATATCACACTACAATATCACACTGCAATTATATCACACTGCAATTATTTCACACTACATTTATATCACACTGCAATTATATTACAATACAATTGTATAACATTACAATTATGTCACACTGCAATTATATCACACTACAATCATATTTCACTACAATTATATCACACTGCAATTATATCACAATAGAATTATATCACACTACAATTATATCACACTGCAATTATATCACAATAGAATTTTCTCACACTTCAATTATATCACACTACAATTATATCACACTACAATTATATCACAATACAATTATATCACACTACAATTATATCACACTGCAATTATATCACAATACAATTATATCACACTGCAATTATATCACACTACAATTATATCACAATACAATTAAATTGTCATAGAATGTGAAAATCTTACAGCACAGGAGGAGGCCATTCAGCCCATTGTGCCTGTGCTGGCTCTTTGAAAGAGTTCTCCAATTCGTCTCACTCCCTGCTCTTTCCCCACAGCCCTGCAAATCTTTCCCTTCAAGTATTTATACAATTCCCTTTTGAAAGTTACTATTGAATCAGCTTCCACCGCCCGTTCAGGCAGCGCATTCCAGATCACAACAACTTGCTGCGTAAAAACATTCTCCTAATCTCCCCTCTGGTTCTTTTGCCAATTCCCTTCAATCTGTGTCCTCTGGTTACCGACCCTCCTGCCACTGGAAACAGTTTCTCCTCATTTACTCGATCTACATTAGAATTATAAAACAGTTGTTCATCCCCATTGGAGTATTGTGGCCAATTCTGGGCATCGCACGTTAGGAAGTATGTCAAGGCCTTGGAGAGGGTGCAGAGGAGATTTATTTAAATGGTTCCAGGAATGAGGGATTTCAATTATGTGGAGAGACTGGAGAAGCTGGGATTGTTCTCCTTAGAGCAGAGAAGGTTAAGGGGAGATTTAATTGAGATGTTCAAATTATGAAGGGTTTTGATCGAGTAAATAAGGAGAAACTGTTTCCAGTGTCAGGAGGGTCGGTAACCAGAGGACACAGATTGAAGGTGAATGGCCTCCTTCTGTGCTGTATCTTTCTATGATTCTATTAAATTACAATTATATTCCATTACAATTATATTACGAGACTTTTTACCAACTTGCGAATCTAACGGCCACAAACGAGATAAAAGTCGATGTTGATGATACGGGGAAATTTAAATAAAAGATTCTCCTTTCCCGCAAGTGACTGAATCCGACCATTAGAAGGAAATCCGAGATCTTACTCGCTCGCAGAGAATGAGTCTGGCCGTGTAATTCCATATTTCTCAATGTTGTCGACATTTCAGTGAATGAAATCTCAGTGCGGCCGCCTTTATCTCTGGGCCTGGTCTCCAGCTCGCTCCAACCAGCTTCTATTGAGGGCCAATTGTTGTTTAGCACAGGCCCAAAGCCTGGGATTGAGGCCCATCGATTTAACTCAAAGATTCTGGACAGAAAACGGAGCAGGAAATGATGGGCCTCCCCCAGCCTTTGGACCTGGGCTACGGGTGAACTGAGATCAGAGACACCAGCCTCCTATTGGCCCAGTCACTGTGGCTCTGAGTCCCCTTACTGAGCGAGTCGGGGAGCGCAGTTTCAAACACTGTTATTATCCATTAAAATGAAGCGTGTAATAAAGTAATAACGCTGACAGGATAATGTTACCGCGCTGAGCACTGATTATGGGCTGTTGAGCGTGTCTGGAGTTTGTAATGAACACACTTCGTGCAATCTCTCTTTCACCAGCTGACGATTATTCCATATTCCCCAGTGAATATATTTCCATGTTCAGTCGCTGTTTGTGTGAACTGATCACATTCTCCAGTCTGCTTTGTGAATAAATCCACTTCCAATCGTCACTCCGCCGCTGATCGGAGGCACCTTAGGGAATGAGTCGTGTGTTGGAATCATTCAAATACACGGAGAATGTCCAGCCCAGAAACAGGACATTCGGCCCAACTGGTCCACACGAGCCTCCTCCCACCCCTCTTCATCTCACCCAATCAGCATATCCTTCTATTCCTTTCCTCCTCATGTGTTTATCCAACTTCCCCTTAATACATCTATGCTATTTGCCTCAAACACTCCCTGTGGTAGCGAGTTCCATATTCTCACCACTCTCTGGGTGAAGAAGTTTCTCCTGAATTCCCTCCTGAATTCATGAGTCACTATCTTATATTGATGGAAGACTCCTGTTCCTACGAATGGTGGAACAGGCTCGAGGGGCTGAATGGCCTCCTCCTGTTCCAACGAATGGAGGAACAGGCTCGAGGGGCTGAATGGCCTCCTCCTGTTCCTACGAATGGTGGAACAGGCTCGAGGGGCTGAATGGCCTCCTCCTGTTCCAACGAATGGTGGAACAGGCTCGAGGGGCTGAATGGCCTCCTCCTGTTCCTACGAATGGTGGAACAGGCTCGAGGGGCTGAATGGCCTCCTCCTGTTCCTGTGTGGGAAGGAGCTGGAAGCTGGAGGTTTGATGTTGCTGAAAGTGTCAGTGTGAGCCTGTCGCTGGGTCCCAATAAAGCAGCAATTAACGGGACTGAGTGGATTGTTGATGAAACTTGTCGTAAGCAGCTTCGGTCTGAGACAGACTCACGGGCTCGCATAAATACTCAGATGGATGTTGCTCGAGTTCTACATCCCTTTGAGTGTGTCGGTGCCCTGTGTGATTATATAATGGTTCTCAGGCTCCAAATGGACCTGTAAAAGGCAATGTTTGTTCTGACAATGTCTGATCTACGGGCCATTAATGAACATTTCTTAGCAATCTGCTCTAGTTAGGGTTAATATCCAGGGGTTAATATCCAGGGGTTAATATCGGGGTTAATATCCAGGGGTTAATATCCAGGGGTTAATATTCAGTGGTTAATATCCACTCTCTTTCTGTTACACACCATTCATCACTGGTTAGACCCCAGCTGGAGTATTGTGTCCAATTCTGGGCACCGCACTTAGGAAGGATGTCAAGGCCTTGGAGAGGGTGCAGAGGAGATTTACTAGAATGGTACCAGGGATGAGGGACTTCAGTTATGTGGAGAGACTGAAGAAGCTGCGATTGTTCTCCTTAGAGCGGAGAAGGTTAGGGGATTTGAGAGAGGTGTTCAAAATCATGAAGTGTTTCGATAGAGTAAATAAGGAGAAACTGTTTCCAGTGGTAGGAGGGTCGGTAACCAGAGGACACAGATTTAAGGTAATTTGCAAAAGAACCAGAGGGGAGATGAGGAGAATGTTTTTACGCAGCGAGTTGTTGTGATCTGGAATGCGCTGCCTGAAAGGGCGGTGGAAGCAGATTCAATAATAACTTACAAAAGGGAATTGGAGAAGTACTTGAAGGGAAAGATTTGCAGGGCTGTGGGGAAAGAGCAGGGAGTGCGACTAATTGGAGAGCTCTTTCAAAGAGCCGGCACAGGCACAATGGGCCGAATGGCCTCCTTCTGTGCTGTGAGATTCTGTGATTCTATGAACACCACGACACAGAATAGAGACATTCCACACTTCCTGCTCCTTCCGTGTTCCCCGATCATCTTCCTGTAGTATTGGGGTTTTCAGACCAGCTGAGGGACACGGGAACATCTAAAGGGGGCGATCTTTACCCGGGACATCTCAAACTCACCACAACCCAACATCAGCAAAATCAAAGCAGCAGCAATATTGAGACCAACAGATTGATCGGAGTGACATTTAAATCTGCACATCACAGAAGGAAACTTGTTTAAAGAGGATTTTGGAAGTGAGAATCTCTCCTGCCTGATGTGGACTTTCTGGAGCCCCAACCTGATCCTCATGAATATTTCCTGGGATGGATGAGCGGCTTTGGAGAGTTCACAGCAGGTTCAGAGAGCGACAAATCATCTTTATTCATGAAATAATAAGTCTGTGTCTCTGGTAGTTTATTCTGAACGTGAGTGTGTCTGTGTGTGAGTGTGTGTGAGTGTTTGGGGTAGATTTTGACTTTTTCTGATAGTGTGCATCGGGTGATAGCGAATCACATCCCGTTTTACATCTCTCCCCGTTAACTTCAATGCAAACAAAAATGGAGAAAGATGTAAATCAGACTGTGATTCGCTCTCACCAGATTTACACTATCGGACAAAGTCAGAATCTGCCCTTTTGTGTAAGTCTGTGTACGTCCACCTGAGAGGGCAGAGGGAGCCTCGGTTTAATGTCTCATCCAAAAGACGATACATCCGTGAGTGCAGCGGTCCCTCAGTACTGCCCCTCCGACAGTGTAGCGCTCCCTCAGTACTGCCCCTCCGACAGTGGGGCGCTCCCTCAGCAATGCCCCTCCGACAGTGCAGCGCTCCCTCAGTACTGCCCCTCCGACAGTGCAGCGCTCCCTCAGCAATGCCCCTCCGACAGTGCAGCACTCCCTCAGTACTGTCCCTCCGACAGTGCAGCGCTCCCTCAGCACTGCCCCTCCGAGAGTGCAGTGCTCCCTCAGTACTGCCCCTCCAAGAGTGCTGCACTCCCTCAGTACTGACACTCCGACAGTGCAGCGCTCCCTCAGTACTCCCCCTCTGACAGTGCGCTGCTCCCTCAGTACTGCCCCTCCGACAGTGCAGCGCTCCCTCCGTACTGCCCCTCCGACAGTGCAGCGCTCCCTCAGTACTGCCCCTCCGAGAGTGCAGCACTCCCTCAGTACTGCCCCTCCGACAGTGCAGTGCTCCCTCAGTCCTGACCCTCCGACAGTGCAGCACTCCCTCAGTACTGAACCTCCGACAGTGCAGCACTCCCTCAGTACTGCCCCTCCAACAGTGCGGCGCTCCCTCAGTACTGAACCTCCGACAGTGCAGCACTCCCTCAGTACTGCCAATCAAACAGTGCAGCACTCCCTAAGTACTGCCCCTCCGACAGTGCGGCACTCCATCAGTACTGCCCCTCCGACAGTGCAGCGCTCCCTCAGTACTGCCCCTCCAACAGTGCAGCACTCCCTCAGTACTGCCCCTCCGACAGTGCGGCACTCCATCAGTACTGCCCCTCCGACAGTGCAGCGCTCCCTCAGTACTGCCCCTCCGACAGTGCAGCTCTCCCTCAGCACTGCCCCTCCAACAGTGCAGCACTCCCTCAGTACTGCCCCTCTGGCAGTGCGGCGCTCCCTCAGTACTGACCCTCCGACAGTGCAACAACAACAATAGCTTGAATTTGTAGAGCGACTTTAACGTGGTAAAATGTCCCAAGGCGCTTCACAGGAGCGTTATCAAAGAACAGTTGTCCACCGAGCCTCTGAAGGAGAACAACAGGTGACCAAAAACTGATCCTCCTGAATATATCAAGGAGGTTTTCAGGAGCACCTTGCAGGAGGAGAGAGAGGCGGAGAGGTTTAGGGAGGGAATTCCAGAGCTTGGGGCCCAGGCAGCTGAAGGCACGGCCGCCAATGGTGGAGCGATTAAAATCGGGGATGGACAAGAGGCCGGAACTGGATGAGCGCAGAGATCTCGGAGGGTGGGAGGGCTGGAGGAGGTTACAGAGATAGGGAGGGGCGAGGCCATGGAGGGATTTGAACACAAGGATGAGAAATTTAAAATCGAGTCGTCGCTGGACTGGGTGCCAGTGTAGGTCAGTGAGCACAGTGGGTGATGGGTGAATGGGACTGGGTGCCAGTGTAGGTCAGCGAGCACAGGGGGTGATGGGTGAACGGGACTGGGTGCCAGTGTAGGTCAGCGAGCACAGGGGGTGATGGGTGAACGGGACTGGGTGCCAGTGTAGGTCAGTGAGCACAGGGGGTGATGGGTGAACGGGACTGGGTGCCAGTGTAGGTCAGTGAGCACAGGGGGTGATGGGTGAACGGGACTGGGTGCCAGTGTAGGTCAGTGAGCACAGTGGGTGATGGGTGAACGGGACTGGGTGCCAGTGTAGGTCAGCGAGCACAGGGGGTGATGGGTGAACGGGACTGGGTGCCAGTGTAGGTCAGTGAGCACAGGGGGTGATGGGTGAACGGGACTGGGTGCGAGACTCAGGACTGCGCTGGGAGTGTGGGCCTGGATTATGGGCTCGATCCACCAAGGTGTGACTGGGCTGTGAATTGCAGAATGAAACAGCGAAACGAGTAACGACAGTAAAATGGAACAAGCAAAGTCTCCATTTGAAAAGAGTGATGATAAATTAGAGATGGAAAGAGACACTTCAGATCTTCAGCAAGAGGAAATAATTAGTGAGGATCAGACTTCACTCACCAATGAACCCATCACACATCACCAGACATCTTCCCATCAGACCCCAGTCACCAGCTCCAAGCTCATCCTCCAGAATAGTTTCATACACATTAAACTGGCGTCACTTTCAATCCAGTCCCAGGGATCGGCATCAGCGGCCTGGTGTAATATATCCCCATCCAGAATTGGCATTACTGGGTCACATCACCTGTCACAACCTGTGGGAAACGATTTGTTAAACAACTATTAGAGTAGAGAGTTTCTCTATAGTGAGTGGAGAGATCTGTCCAGGGTCCTGAATCCCTGAGATCACAGAACCATGTAATGCCGTGGGATGGGAGATGATTGTGGAAACAATCTTATCTTCTAACAAAAATGAGAAGTCGCACAACACCAGGTTATAGTCCAACAGTTTTATTTGAAATTACGAGCTTTCGGAGCTCTGCTCATTCTTCAGGTACAGGTACAGTGAGGGAATCGATTACACAGTATATATAGACAGAGAACAATGTGTCTGCAGAGATACAATCAGTCAGGGAGGCATTACATCAAAGACAGAGCAGAGTACAGCTAAGACAATGAGGTGGGTCACAGGGGGTCCAACGTGTCAAATGCTGCCGTCTGCATCATCTTCTAACAAGGTTAACTTTCAGTCAGGAAGCTTTCAACCAGAATAAGCTGGGAGTGATCAGCAGCTCTTCCCCAATCCCAGGAGCCTCTGGCAATGGGCCTCCGTTCCCTGTCATTGATTCCCAGCCGTTTGGTTCCAGTGAGGAGAATTAGAGCAGAGAATGCGAGGTTAGGAAGGAGCATTAAACACTCCGAGGCACTCAGCATAATCCTACACCAAGAAAGCTATTTCTAGTCAACAAATATCTCCTTAGAGCAGCGAAGGTTCAGGGGAGATTTAATAGAGGTCTTCAAAATTATCAGTGGCTTTGATCAAGTAAATAAGGAGAAACTGTTTCCAGTGGCAGGAGGGTCGGTAACCAGAGGACACAGATTTAAGGGAATTGGCAAAAGAACCAGAGGGGAGATGAGGAGAATGTTTTTACAGCGAGTCATTGTGATCTGGAATGCGCTGCCTGAAAGGGCGGTGGAAGCAGATTCAATAGTAACTTTCAAAAGGGAATTGGAGAAATACTTGAAGGGAAAGATTTGCAGGGCTGTGGGGAAAGAGCAGGGTGTTGGACTAATTGGGGGCTCTTTCAAAGAGCCGGCACACACACGATGGGCCGAATGGCCTCCTCCTGTGCTGTCTGATTCTCTGATTCTATTAAACTCCGACAGACTCTGACAGCAGCTCTGCGCAGATTGTGAGGCGACTCACAGATGATTGACTTTCTCCTGCGATCGGCCTTTTACTTTTCTCACTCAGTGAGCTCAGGATCTTTCATTTTATTGCCACGATTGTCCCTTTAATAACTGGGGGAAATTATTGCTGCTTTTTGCCTTATTTTCCACAGTTCCTGATGAGCCTTTCCATTATTTAACAGGCAGCGTGAGGCGAAGGTTTATTTACGGGAGACTGTGATCACAGACTGGTATTATGGTCTGTGTGACCATTACCTGCTCAGAGACTGTGTCAGCACAGGTTTAATAGCTTCACACATTCCACTCAGTCCCTTAGGTTTCTCAACACAAGAGTCGCTGCACAGAAATACTGCAATAAATATGACAAAGAGCAAGATGGCATTTTCACCACAGACACATTTCAATTCACAGAAGTGTTATAAAGTGAAGGGTTTGAGGTGAAAATGGCAGACTGGGGAATTCGGTGAGGTTTGTGGATTTAAGGCAATCCTCTCTCATTATAAAAAAGGAGCTTGTAATTTACACAGCACCTTTCACCACCTCAGGACGTCCCAAAGCGCTTCACAGACAATGAAGCACTTTCTGAAGTGCGGTCACTGTTGTAATTTAGGAAACGCGGCAGACAATTAGCGCACAGAGGATGGGTTCAGGGGAGTTTGTCTGCCGGGCACAGTGTGTGTTGACTCAGCTCCAATCTGGCGAGGTCAGTGTTGCTTTAATGTGTCTGGTAATTAAAAAATCTCCTCAATGTTGCGAGGAATTTGTGGAGTTTGCACATTCTCCCCGTGTCTGCGTGGGTTTCCTCCGGGTGCTCCGGTTTCCTCCCACAGTCCAAAAATGTGTGGGTTAGGTTGATTTGGCTATGATAAATTGACCCTTAGTGTTAGGGAGGATTAAATATGTGGGGTTATGGGGATAGGATGGGATATGTTAGGGGGAATTAAATACGTGGGGTTACGGGGGTAGGGTGGGATATGTGTACTGTGGGGATTAAAGCAGGGACAGGGTACTGGATTTGGATGATCAGCCATGATCGTATTGAATGGCGGAGCAGGCTCGACGGGCCGAATGGCCTACTCCTGCTCCTAGATTCTATGTTTCTATGTTTCTATGAATTAATTGCACTCAACCAAGAATGAATGACTTGCATTTCTCAACTTCGCCTTTCACCACCTCAGGACGTCCCAAAGTGCTTTACAGCCAATGAAGTACTTTTCAAGTGTAGTCACTGTTGTAATGTGGGAAAAATGGGAGCCCATTAGCGCACAGCAAGCTCCCACAAACAGCAATGTGATAATGGTCAGATAATCGGTATTTTTCGTGCTGTTGGTTAAGGGATAAATATTGACCAGGACACCGGGGCGAACTCCCCTGCTCTTCTTTGAAATGGTGTCCTGGATTTTTTTTACCTCCACCTCAGGGAGCAGACGGGGCCTCGGTTTAAAGTAATTAAATAACAACTTGTATTCATATAGCGCCTTTATATTAGTAAAACATCCCAAGATACTTCACAGGTGCGTAATCAGGCAAAAAAGTCACATCGATCCACATAAGGAGATATTAGGACAGGTGACCAAAAGCTGGGTCAAAGAGGTCAGTTTTAAGGAGCATCTTAAAGGAGGAGAGAGAGGCGGAGAGGTTTAGGGAGGGAATTCCAGCATTAAGGCCCAGGCAGCTGAAGGCACGGCCGCCAATGATGGGGCGAAGGGAGTGGGAGATCGACAAGAGGCCAGAATTAGAGGAGTGTTGTAGGCCAGAAGGAGGTTACAGAGATTGGGAGGGGTGTAGGGCGGGAGGGGGTTACAGGGATGGGGAGGGGTGTAGGGTGGGAGGAGGTTACAGAGATTGGGAGGGGTGTAGGGTGGGAGGGGGTTACAGAGATTGGGAGGGGTGTAGGGCGGGAGGGGTTACAGAGATAGGGAGGGGTGTAGGGTGGGAGGGGGTTACAGAGATAGGGAGGGGTGTAGGGTGGGAGGGGGTTACAGGGATAGGGAGGGGTGTAGGGTGGGAGGGGGTTACAGAGATTGGGAGGGGTGTAGGGCGGGAGGGGGTTACAGGGATGGGGAGGGGTGTAGGGTGGGAGGAGGTTACAGAGATTGGGAGGGGTGTAGGGTGGGAGGGGGTTACAGGGATGGGGAGGGGTGTAGGGTGGGAGGGGGTTACAGAGAGAGGGAGGGGTGTAGGGTGGGAGGGGGTTACAGAGATAGGGAGGGGTGTAGGGCGGGAGGGGGTTACAGGGATGGGGAGGGGTGTAGGGTGGGAGGGGGTTACAGAGAGAGGGAGGGGTGTAGGGCGGGAGGGGGTTACAGAGATAGGGAGGGGTGTAGGGTGGGAGGGGGTTACAGAGATAGGGAGGGGTGTAGGGTGGGAGGGGGTTACAGAGATAGGGAGGGGTGTAGGGTGGGAGGGGGTTACAGAGATAGGGAGGGGTGTAGGGTGGGAGGGGGTTACAGAGATAGGGAGGGGTGTAGGGCGGGAGGGGGTTACAGAGATAGGGAGGGGTGCAGGGCTGGAGGAGGTTACAGTGATTGTTATTAAAGCAGGTACAGTAGTGTAATTCCTGAGAGTGACCCTCAGTTTCATTCCTCGGGCAGTGACTGGGGAACGAGAGTGCTGAGGTTCATGGGGACGTCTCTCTGCTTAATCCCATCATCTGATGGAATGATGTGCAGATGGTCCTTGGAATAAACACCTAGTCTGGGATTCCATGAATCACTGGCAGCAATTAACAGGACATTCAATTACTGAATAGTTGCCCCAACTTGTCATGCAGCAGTCCACTGAATCGAGGATATTAAATATAACGGGTGTTAAGCGTTGATTCCTTCATCTTCCAGCCCTCACCAGCTACATTATTCCCTCTCAAGGTGACTGATTTAATTTGCGATTATAACAGCCTTGGGTTGAGATGTTTTGACTGCAATGATTTTCTGTCCTTGTCGCTCAGTGTCTGAAGCCCAGGACTGGGGACGAGCTTGTTGGTCTGCCTGGTGTCAGAGTGTGGAGTGAGGTGAAGGGTTAAGGATGAGTTTGAGCTGACAGTAATGGGACGGAGAGCAGGACTTTGCTCAGCTCACTGCAGGAGTCAGTGGACTGGAGGTCAGCTCAATAAGAGGCTTCTCTTAAACAGTTCATCAAAAGGGAGAAAAGTTCCTTCTACAAACCCCGAGCTCTCGCAGACACTCACCTTCATGGGGCAAGAAGACATCAGCCAATGGGAATCCATCTGTTGCTCCATTGGAAGAGGAGCAGAGAGATCTCCCGGTGTCCTGGTCAATATTCCTCCCTCAAACAACTCAGAGTTTACATCGAGCGAGTGCAATAATATGGATGGTGAACGAAGGCAGCCTCGGAGTGTCACTGTCCCCTTCCGGGAATGTGAGGAACAACAGATCTCCCTGTGGGCCCTACACCCTCCAAGATCACTGTGCTCCTCCAACACCGGGAATGTGAGGACAACAGATCTCCCTGTGGGCCCTACACCCTCCGAGATCACTGTGCTCCCCCAACACCGGGAATGTGAGGACAACAGATCTCCCTGTGGGCCCTACACCCTCCAAGATCACTGTGCTCCCCCAACACCGGGAATGTGAGGACAACAGATCTCCCTGTGGGCCCTACACCCTCCGAGATCACTGTGCTCCTCCAACACCGGGAATGTGAGGACAACAGATCTCCCTGTGGGCCCTACACCCTCCGAGATCTCTGCTCTCCTCTAATTCTGGCCTCTTGTCCATCCCCACTCCCTTCACCACACCATTGGCGGCCGTGCCTTCAGCTGCCTGGGCCCTAAGCTCTGGAATTTCCTCCCTAAACCTCTCCGCCTCTCCCTCCTCCTTTAAGACACTCCTTAAAACCTCCATCTTTGACCAAGCTTTTGGTCACCTGTCCTAATATCTCCTTATATGGCCCGGTGTCAATTTTGGTCAGATTAAGCTGCTGTGAAGCGCCTTGGGATGTTTTCCTACACTAAAGGCGCTATATAAATGCAGGTTGTTGTTGTTTGATCCTGTCCTATAATCGAGTTGCACAGACGAACCATCCAATCCACGAGAGACGGTAATAAACAGACCAATAAATATCTGAGCCCGAGATTCCGGAGTCAGGATTTCATTCCATTCATCCTCTTTATCCCCTTCAATCTTTCACAGAGATATTTACTCCATTCTCTCTTTATTTGAATCTCCCTGAGGATTGAGGCTCAGATTATGTTAGTTTATCGCTGCCTTCCATTTCATTTCCTTTAATCCCCCGTATATTTCACCCCAACCTCATTGGTGAAATATCGAGTATTAATAAACCCGGCTCACCATCAATCTCGCTCTTTGCTGTCAGTACATAGGAACATGGGAACAGGAGGAGGCCATTCAGAGCCTTACTAACATGGACAACTTCTCGAGCCTGTTCGGCCATTCAATGAGATCATGGCTGATCTGTATCCTAACTCCATTTACCCGCCTTGGCTCCATATCCCTTAATACCCTTGGCTAGGAACAATGTATCCATCTCAGATTGAACGGCGATGAACTTCCCAATCTCACGGCCTGTATCTCTAGTCATCCAGGGAGCTGTAGCTATCGATGCACTTCCTTTCCCCCGCATTGGAATGTGCCTGCTCTGTACCCAAACTATCTCCTCTCTAGAATTGAGGGAGGAAATTGCGGAGTTACTGGCCATAATATTCCAATCCTCCTTTGAGATGGGGGTGGTGCCAGAGGACTGGAGAATTGGAAATGTTACACCCTTGTCCAAAAAGGATGTAAGGGTAAACCCAGCAACTACAGGCCAGTCAGTTTGACCTCAGTAGTGGGGAAGCTTTTAGAAACAGTATTCAGGGACAAAATTAACAGTCACTTGGACAAGTGTGGATTAATTAAGGAAAGCCAGCATGGATTTGTTAAAGGCAAATCGTGTTTAACTAACTTGAATGAGATCTTTGATGAGGTAACAGAGAGCGTTGATGAGGGTAATGCAGTTGACATAGTGTACATGGATTTCCAAAAGGCGTTCGACAAAGTGCCACATAATAGACTTGCCAACAAATTTGAAGCCCATGGAATAAAAGGGTCAGCCTGGATACGGAATTGGCTAAGAGATAGGAAACAGAGAGTAGTGGTGAATGGCTGTATTTTGGACTGGAGGAAGGTATAGAGTGGTGTTCCCCAGGGGTCAGTTTTAGGAAAACTGCTTTGCTTCATATATATTGTCTTGGATGTGGGTGTACAGGGCACAATTTCAAAATTTGCTGATGACACTAAACTTGGAAGTACAGTGAACAGTGAGGAGGAGAGTGATGGACTTCAGGAAGACATAGACAGGCTGGTGAAATAGGCGGACACGTGGCAGTTGAAATTTAATGCAGGAAAGTGTGAAGTGATACATTTAGGTAGAAAGAATGAGGAGAGGACATATAAACTAAATGGTACAATCCTGAAAGGGGTGCACGAACAAAGAGACCTGGGGGTATGTGTGCGTTGAAGGTTGCAGGGCAGGTTGAGAAAGCAGTTAAAAAGGCTTATGGGATCCTTGGCTTCATAAATAGAGGTATAAAGTACAAAAGTGTGGAAATTATTATGAACCTGTATAAAACACTGGTTTGGCCCCAACTGGAGTACTGTGTCCAATTCTGGGCACCAAACTTTGGGAAGGATGTGAAGACCTTAGAGAGGGTGCAGAAAAGATTTACTAGAATTATTCCAGGAATGAGGGACTTCAGTTACATTGATAGACTGGAGAAGCTGGGGTTGTTCTCCTTGGAGCAGAGAAGGTTGAGAAGAGATTTGATAGATGTGTTCAATATCATGAGGGGTCTGGACAGAGTAGATAGAGAGAAACTATTCCCATTGGCAGAAGGGTCGAGAACCAGAGGACACAGATATAAGGTGATTTTTTTACTTTTTTACTCACCAAGTGGTTAAGATCTGGAATGCACTGCCTGAAAGGGTGGCGGAGGCAGATTCAATCGTAGCTTTCAAAAGGGAGTTGGATAATTATCTGATGGAAAAAAATTTGCAGGGCTACGGGGAAAGGGCGGGGGAGTGGGACTAGCTGAAGTGCTCTTGCAGAGAGCCGGCACAGGCTCGATGAGCTGAATGGCCTCCTTCCATGCTGTAACCATTCTATGATTCTATGAAATTATTAATTGAGCTAGCATCTACTGCTTTTTGTGGGAGAGAGTTCCACACTTCTACCACCCTTTGTGTGAAGAAGTGTTTCCTAACTTCTCTCCTGAATGGCCTGGCTCTGATGTTAAGGTTATCTCCCTTTGTCCTAGACTCACCCACCAGCGGAAAAAGTTTCTCTCCATCTACCCTCTCAGTTCAAAGTACTGGCGGAGAGTGATGTCAGCTCCCAGTCTCCCCCTCCTACTCGGAGTGCAGATTTGGAACAGAGTGCTAAGCTGTGAGTTTGGTGAGTGAGGGAGTAAATCTTAAAGGTTAATCTCTTATTTTTATAAATTTTTATAAATTCTAGTCTTGCAATTAGCATTTAAATTTGCTGTTTCAAGTTTTAAGTTTCTTCCAGGCTTGGGCAGGGCTAAGCAAGCTCTGTGCTGGAGAGCAGGTGATAGTAATTAATTAATTAACTGGTCTAATCTGGTTCTGTAACTGCCAGAGAGCGCACTTATTTAAATCTCAGCAGTATAAATAAGGGAGACTAGAGTGCAGTTTGTCATGGAGTGCAGATTTGGAACAGAGTGCTAAGCTGCGAGTTTGGTGAGTGAGTGAGTGAGTGAGTGAGTGAGTGAGTGAGTGAGTGAGTGAGTGAGTGAGTGAGTGAGTGAGTGAGTGAGTGAGTGAGTGAGTGAGTGAGTGAGTGAGTGAGTGAGTGAGTGAGGGAGGGAGGTGTTCCTTCCTTTTTCCATCTTTGTCAGGTTCCTGGTGCGGCGGCGGACCTGCGTGAGGCGAGGCGGCGGCAGAGGGTTTAAAAGGCTCCAGAGACCAGGTAAGGCGGGACCAGTCTCCCAACTCGGAGGGAGGGAGAGAGGTAAAAATAATCAAGGTGTGATGTCACCAGAAAGCAGGTAAGTAATTGGTTGGTGAGTATTTCTCTCTTTTTAAACTTAAACTCTGTGGGTTATAGTTAATAAGGCCTTTCTGGTGCAGAGTGACTGTTGGTAAACCATTTAACTGGTGTAATTTAGAGGGATTGATTTAATTTAAATCCAATTAATTAGAGGGGATACTAGCATCTGTAATCGGGCAGAGAGTGTCCATAACTAACAATTAAAAATTAATTAATTACATAGAATGGAGCAGGTGATGTGTTACTGTTGCGAGATGTGGGAGCCGGTGGACCCCATTGAGGCTCACGGTGATTACATCTGTGACAAGTGTCTGCTGCTACAGGAACTCCAGCTCCGTATTGATGAGCTGGAGTCTGAGCTTCAGACACAGCGACACATCAGGGTGGGGGAGAAGTATCTGGACTTTGTGTTTCAGGAGATGGTCACACCTATGAAGTTAATTAATTCAGATGTAGCCCATGGTCAGGGACAGGACGGTGTGACTACGAGTGAGGCAGGTACGGGGATCCAGGAGGTAGTGTTGGAGGAGCCGCAGCCCTTGCTCTTGTCCAACCGGTTCGAGGTTCTTACTCCCTGTGGGGACGGGAGCAGGGACTGCAGGGAGGATGAGCAACCTGGCCACAGCACCGTGGAACGGGGGGCCACTCAAGAGGGGGGAGTAAATAGAAAAGTTGTAGAGGTAGGGGATAGTATTATTAGGGGGATAGATACATTTCTCTGCAGCCGAGAGCGAGAGTCCCGTAGGCTGTATTGCCTGCCCGGTGCCAGGGTTAAGGACATCTCCTCTGGGCTGGAAAGAAACTTGCAGTGGGAGGGGGTGGATCCAGTTGCCGTGGTCCATGTTGGTACAAATGACGTAGATAGGACAAGGAAGCAAGTTCTGTTAAAGGAGTATGAGCAGCTAGGGGTCAAATTAAAAAACAGAACCTCAAGGGTATTAATCTCTGGATTATTAACTGAGCCATGAGCGAATTTGGCTAGGACAAATAAAATTAGAGAGTTAAATGAGTGGCTCAAAGACTGGTGTGGGAGAAATGGGTTTTGCTTCCTGAGACACTGGCACCAGTACTGGGGCAGGAGGGAGCTGTTCCGTTGGGACGGGTTTCACTTGGCCAGTGCTGGGACTAGAGTCCTGTCGGATCATATAACTAGGGCTGTAGAGAGGGCTTTAAACTAACTAGTGGGGGGGAGGTTCCTAGAGAGCAAATAATAAAAATAACAACAGAGAAGGTCACAGACTTAGGTAGCAGTGGGGAAATTAAAAACCAGAGGGTGTCAGGAAGGGGCAGAAGGTATGGAGTAAAAGGTAAAGTAATAAAAAGGGCAAAAGCAGGAACTAAGTGTCACAAAACATATTTGAAAGTTCTCTATCTGAATGCACGTAGCATTCGTAACAAAATAGACGAGTTAATGGCACAAATAACTACACATGGGTATGATCTTATGGCCATTACAGAAACATGGTTGCAGGGTGACAATGCCTGGGAATAAAACATACCAGGTTATTTAACAATCAGGAAGGACAGGCAGGAAGGAAGAAGGGGAGGTGGGGTGGCTATGTTAATAAAGGAAGGAATCACTGTAATACAGAGAAATGATATTGGGTCAAAAGATCAGGATAATGAAACAGTTTGGGTGGAGATAAGGAATAATAAGGGGAAAAAAACACTAGTGGGCGTAGTCTATAGGCCTCCGAACAGTTGCAACTCTGTTGGACGGAGTATCAATCAGGAAATAGTTGAGGCTTGTAATAAGGGAACATCTTTAATTATGGGGGATTTTAACTATCATATTAATTGGACAAATCAAATTGGGCAGGGCTGCCTTGAGGATGAGTTCATTGAGTGTATTAGGGATGGGTTTCTTGAGCAGTATGTAACTGAACCGACCAGGGGGCAAGCAACCTTAGATCTGGTCCTGTGTAACAAGACAGGATTAATTAAAAATGAGTGAATTCATTCATGGTTGAATTCCATATTCAATTAGAGGGTGAGAAGGTTGGATCTCAAACAATCGCGCTAAGCTTGAATAAAGGAGACTATGAAGGTATGCGAGCAGAATTCACAGAATCACAGAATCCCCACAGTGCAGATAGAGGCCATTTCGGCCCATTGAGCCTGCACCAACACATATCCCACCCTATCCCCGTAACCCCACGTATTTAATCCCCCTAACAAGAAGGGTCAATTTATCATAGCCAAATCAACCTAACCCGCACATCTTTGGACTGTGGGAGGAAACCGGAGCACCCGGAGGAAACCCACGCAGACACTGGGAGAATGTGCAAACTCCACACAGACAGTCACCCGATGCCGGATTCGAACCCGGGTCCCTGGCGCTGTGAGGTAACAGTGCTAACCACTATGCCACCGCGTTGCCCTCTTGAGTAGAGTGGAGTGGAATTGAGTAGAGTGGATTGGGAAAATAAATTAAAGGGTAAGACGATACATGATCAGTGGTGTACATTTAAGGAGTTATTTTACAACTTCGAAAAAATATATATTCCACTGAGAAGATAAGGGTGTAAAAGAAAAGACAGTCATCCGTGGCTAAGTAAAGAAATTAAGGATAGTAGTCAAATAAAAACAAGGGCTTATAAGGTAGCCAAATCTAGTGGGAGGATAGAGGATTGGGAAAACTTTAAAAGACAGCAAAAAATAACAAAAAGATTGATTAAGAAAGGGAAGATAGATTATGAAAGTAAATTAGCAAAAAATATAAAAACAGATAGTAAAAGTTTTTATAGTGATATAAAAAAAAAAAGGGTGGCTAAAGTAAATGTTGGTCCCTTCGAGGATGAGACCGGGAAATTAATGGTGGGAAATATGGAGATGGCAAATACACTGAATGGATATTTTGTATCAGTCTTTACAGTAGAGGACACTAAGAATATCCCAACACTGGACAAACAGGGGGCTATAGGGGGGGAGGAGCTAAACACGATCAAAATCACGAAGGAAGTGGTACTCGGTAAAATAATGGGACTCAAGGCAGATAAATCACCTGGACCTGATGGCTTACATCCTAGAGTCTTGAAGGAAGTGGCGGTAGGGATTGTGGATGCATTGGTAATAATAAACTCCCTGGACTCAGCAAAGACTGGAAAACTGCTAATGTAACACCCTTATTTAAAAAGGGCAGTAGACAGAAGGCTGGAAACTATAGACCAGTTAGCCTAACATCTGTGGTAGGTAAAACTTTGGAGTCCATTATTAAGGAGGTCAGTAACCGGACATTTGGATAATCATAATTTAATAGGACAAAGTCAGCATGGTTTTATGAAGGAGAAGTCATGTTTGACAAATTTGCTGGAGTTCTTTGAGGAAGTAACATACAGGGTGGATAAAGTGGAACCAGTGGATGTGGTGTATTTAGACTTCCAAAAGGCATTTGACAAGGTGCCACACAAGATTATTGCTTAAGATAAAAAATCACGGGATTGGGGGTAATATTCTGGCATGGATAGAGGATTGGCTATCTAACAGAAGGCAGAGAGTTGGGATAAATGGTTCATTCTCAGACTGGCAATCAGTAACTAGTGGTGTTCCGCAGGGGTCAGTGCTGGGTCCCCAACTCTTTACAATCTATGTTAACGATTTGGAGGAGGGGACCGAGTGTAACATATCAAAGTTTGCAGATGATACTAAGATGGGAGGGAAAGTAGTGAGTGAGGAGGACATAAAAAATCTGCAAGGGGACATAGACAGGCTAAGTAAGTGGGCAGAGATTTGGCAGATGGAATACAATACTGGAAAGTGTGAGGTTATGCACTTTGGCAGGAAAAATAGTGGAGCAAGTTATTATCTTAATGGCAAGAAACTGGAAAGTACTGAAGTACAAAGGGATCTGGGGGTCCTGGTGCACGAAACTCAAAGTTAGTATGCAGGTGCAGCAAGTGATTAAGGCGGCCAATGGAATGTTGGCTTTCATTGCTAGGGGGATAGATTATAAAAATAGGGAGGTATTGCTGCAGTTGTACAAGGTATTGGTGAGACCGCACCTGGAATACTGCATACAGTTTTGGTATCCATACTTAAGAAAAGACATACTTCCTCTCGAGTCAGTACAAAGAAGGTTCACTCGGTTAATCCCGGGGATGAGGGGATGGACATATGAGGAGAGGTTGGGTAGATTGGGACTCTACTCATTGGAGTTCAGAAGAATGAGAGGCGATCTTATTGAAACATATAAGATTGTGAAGGGGTTGGATCGGGTGGATGCGGGGAGGATGTTCCCGATGATGGGTGAAACTAGAACTAGGGGGCATAGTCTTACAATAAGGGGCTGCTCTTTCAAAACTGAGATGAGAAGGAACTACTTCACTCAGAGGGTGGTAGGTCCATGGAATATGCTGCCCCAAAAAGCTGTAGAAGCTACATCGTTACATAAATTTAAAACAGAAATAGACAGTTTCCTAGAAGTAAAGGGAATTAAGGGTTACGGGGAGCGGGCTGGAATTTGGACATGAGTCTAGGTTCGGATCGGTCATGGCCCTGTGGGTAGCGTAGCGGGCCCAGGGGCCGTGTAGCCTGATCCTGCTCCTATTTCATGTGTCCAATTCTGTTAGGCTTCAGGAGATGGTTCTGTGATAGTAGATTGGCGGTTAGGATCAGATCAGCCATGATCTTATTGAATGGCGGAGCAGACTCGAGGGGCCAATTGGCCTACTCCTGCTCCTATTTCTTATGTTCTTACTGTTCCAGAAGGTGTCCTTGTAAGTCAGCAGCTCTCAATTCACTTGGTTTCAATCCTTAGCTTCAGATCTTCCATGAATACATTCATGATGTGGAGATGCCGGCGTTGGACTGGGGTGGACAAAAATGAGAAGTCGCACAACACCAGGTTATAGTCCAACAGATTTATTTAAAATTACAAGCTTTCGGAGCTGTCGCTCCTTCCTCAGGTAGAGTAGCTCTGAGAGAATCTCCCAGAATTCACAATATAAACACAGAAAAAATGTATTCAAATCTTTCCCTACATCAAAGACACACCAAGAGCACAACCAAGACAATGAGATGTGTCCCTGGGGGTCCAACGTGTCAAAACACCTGCTGGCTGCATATCCTCTGCAGTTGACTTTGGTTCTTGTGTTAGTTTTTTTTTAAAAGGCTGGAAAGACCGGCCATGATGTCAAGTCACGTTCTGTATCGTGACATGAACCCGATATCGCGATTGAGGCCATCCTCATGAGTGCGGAACTTGGCTATCAGTTTCTGCTCTATGATTTTGCGCTGTCGTGTATCCCGAAGGCCGCCTTGGAGAACGCTTACCCGCAGATCCGAGGCTGAATGCCCCTGACTGCTGAAGTGTTCCCCGACTGGGAGGCAACCCTCCTGCCTGGCGATTGTTGCGCGGTGTCCGTTCATACGTTGTCTCAGTGTCTGCATGGTCTCGCCGATGTACCATGCTCTGGGGCATCCTTTACTGCAACGTATCAGGTAGACAACGTTGGCCGAGTATCGTATCGTATCGTGTCAGGCAACGGAACCCTGTGTGAGAACCTCTCTGGGTACGTCGAGGGCATCCTGAAACCCATCGTACAGGGAACCCCCAGCTTCTGTCGCGACACTACAGACTTCTTGCAGAAACTCAGCACCCATGGACCAGTTGAACCAGGAACACTCCTCCTCACGATGGACGTATCGGCACTCTACACCAATATCCCCCACAATGACGGCATCGCTGCGACAGCCTCAGTACTCAACACCAACAACAGCCAATCTCCGGACGCCATCCTACAACTCATCCGCTTCATCCTTGACCACAATGTCTTCACCTTCGACAACCATTTTTTTACCCAAACACACGGAACAGCCATGGGGACCAAATTCGCACCCCAATACGCCAACATCTTCATGCACAAGTTCGAGCAAGACTTCTTCGCTGCACAGGACCTCCAACCAACGCTGTACACCAGATACATCGACGACATCTTCTTCCTTTGGACCCACGGTGAAGGATCACTGAAAGGACTAAACGATAGCATCAACAGGTTCCATCCCACCATCAAACTCACCATGGACTACTCCTCAGAATCGGTTTCATTCTTGGACACACGAATTTCCATCAAAGACGGACGCCTCAGCACTTCACTCTACCGCAAGCTCACGGACAACCTCACGATGCTCCACTTCTCCAGCTTCCACCCTAACCACGTTAAAGAAGCCATCCCCTATGGACAAGCCCTGCGAATACACAGGATCTGCTCAGACGAGGAGGAACGTGATGGACACCTACGGACACTGAAAGACGCCCTCGTAAGAACGGGATATGACACTCGACTCGTCGATCGACAGTTCTGACGGGCCACAGCGAAAAACCGCATAGACCTCCTCAGAAGACGAACACGGGACACAACCAACAGAGTACCCTACGTCGTCCAGTACTTCCCCGGAGTGGAAAAACTACGCCATGTTCTTCGCAGCCTTCAACATGTCATCGATGACGACGAACACCTTGCTAAGGCCATCCCCACGCTTCCACTACTCGCCTTCAAGCAGCCGCCTAACCTCAAAAGTACCATCGTTCGCAGCAGATTACCCATCTTTCAGGAGAACAGCAACCACGACACCACACAACCCTGCCACGGCAACCTCTGCAAGACATGCCAGATCATGGACACAGATACCATCATCACACGTGAGGACACTACCCACCAGGTACATGGTACATACTCATGTGACTCGGCCAACGTTGTCTACCTGATACGTTGCAGTAAAGGATGCCCCAGAGCATGGTACATCGGCGAGACCATGCAGACACTGAGACAACGTATGAACGGACACCGCGCAACAATCGCCAGGCAGGAGGGTTGCCTCCCAGTCGGGGAACACTTCAGCAGTCAGGGGCATTCAGCCTCGGATCTGCGGGTAAGCGTTCTCCAAGGCAGCCTTCGGGATACACGACAGCGCAAAATCATAGAGCAGAAACTGATAGCCAAGTTCCGCACTCATGAGGATGGCCTCAATCGCGATATCGGGTTCATGTCACGATACAGAACGTGACTTGACATCATGGCCGGTCTTTCCAGCCTTTTTTTAAAAAAAACTAACACAAGAACCAAAGTCAACTGCAGAGGATATGCAGCCAGCAGGTGTTTTGACACGTTGGACCCCCTGGGACACATCTCAATGTCTTGGCTGTGCTCTTAGTGTGTCTTTGATGTAGGGAAAGATTTGAATACATTTTTTCTGTGTTTATATTGTGAATTCTGGGAGATTCTCTCACAGCTACTCTACCTGAGGAAGGAGCGACAGCTCCGAAAGCTTGTAATTTTAAATAAATCTGTTGGACTATAACCTGGTGTTGTGCGACTTCTCATGAATAGATTGAGCGGAGGTTGGATTCTCTCGGAGGTATCGCACAGGCTGAATATACATTTGTGTCTCAGTCACTGAGACTGGTTTCATTTATTAGCCCCGTTTACACCACACTGACCCCTGACCCCGGCCATCGGCTAATTAGGCTGCGAGGATAAAATAGCAGCTTGGAGTTACTAGAAACGTTAAACTCTGTGTCTGGAACATTTACAGGAGCAATCTTTCTATCCGGGCTTCCTCCGTGACCAAGGTATTAAAGCGCCATCATTTCTGAATGTCTGATCTGTAATCTGAGCATGTTAGGACACTGGAGAGAGGAGAGAGCTTTGTTTCTGTGTCTACAAAGAACTTTATCATCCTCCCTCTACAAAACCTGGCAACGGAATCTTTTACTGAGAGATTTTGCATCGACTGCTGGAAAGGGAGAGGTTTTGATCTCAGATACTTTGTTGAAAGGAGCTCCTGTAGAATCATGAGAAGGAAAGAAAGATTGAAAGGACTTGCATTTCTGTAGCGCCTTTCACAAACTCAGGACATCCCAAAGCGCTTCACAGACAATGACGGACTTTTTAAAGTGTAGTCACTGTTGGAATGTAGGAAATGCGATCGCCATTCTGCGCACAGCAAGCTCCCAAAACTGCAATCTAAAAATGGAAATATAAATGGTTTTAGTGATGTTGGTTGAGGGATAAATATTGGCCATGAGACCAGGAGAACTCCGCTGCTCTTCTTCGAATAGTGCAGTGGAATCTTTTATGATGAACTGAGAGGGCAGATGAAACCTTGGTTTAACACTCAGACAGTGCAGCGCTCCCTCAGAACTGCCCCTCCGACAGTGCAGCACTCCCTCAATACTGCCCCTCTGACAGTGCAGCACTCCCTCAGTACTGCCCCTCTGACAATGCAGCGCTCCCTCAGTACTGCCCCTCTGACAGTGCAGCGCTCCATCAGTACTGCCCCTCTGACAGAGCAGCACTCCCTCAGTACTGCCTCTCTGACAGTGCAGCACTCCCACAGGACTGCACTGAGACTGTCAGCCTGGATTATGGGCTCGAGTCTCTGGAGCGGAACTTGAATCCCATGACCTTCTGACGCAGAGACGAGAGTGCTGCCCGCTGAGGCATGGCTGAGACACGTATCCAGAGTACGGAGCTAAGATGTGTGAATGGGTTTGAGATACAGATCAGTCATGATCGAATTGAATGGCGGCTCAGGCTCGACGGGCTGAATGACCTCCTCCTGTTCCGACATCATCCTCCCCACCTGTCACCTCAGACCAATGGGATTTGGATAAATATTTGAAAAGATAATGTTTGCCGAGCTATGGGGAAAGAGCGGGAGACAGGGACTAATTGGAGAGCTCTTTCAAAGAGCCAGCACAGGCACGATGGGCCGAATGGCCTCCTTCTGTGCTGTGAGATTCTCTGAACAGCTGCAGCAGCTCTGATTAGTTCCTTGTCTTCCAGAATTTCTGCTTTTCCAGGTTATTAAAGAGACCCGTCCTACACCAATCCCATCCTCTGGGCTGCTGGGAATCACTGAGCATTCCTAATAACAGGATCCCAACTCAATGCATGTCACAGGAAGTCGAAGGTTTCAGACAATCACCTGCCACTGGACAACTGACCAATCGGGTTCAATTCCCCAACACGGGTTTATTATAAATAAATCATTGCTCAAACATCAGGAGTGGGGAATGTTCTCCATGGGTGAAGATAATGTTCCCGGAAGGAAAACTGTGCGTCTGTCGCTCAATCAGACACTTATTTCCATTTACAAGCGCACTCTGCTCAACTCTGGTCCTCGTTCTGAATTCCTATTGATTTGTGTTTAAGTGGGAATTGGTTTTCAGCTTTTAATCTTCAAATGAACCTTCCCTCTCACACATGCTGAGGAGGCAATAATGTTCTGTGACTAATTGAGAAATGGATTGCCTTCTTTCTCGCTCCACATTGCCCAGGATTTATATTGTGGAACAGTTGCCAATCGTTCTGGTGTTAAGGAACCTGGCTGAGGTTTGGATCTGGTTATCGTGCAGTGTTCGACCCAGACTTCAATAGTCTTTTGTGTGTCAGCCGTGGCTCAGTGGTTGCACACGAGCCCCTTTCACCACCTCAGGACGTCCCAAAGAGCTTTACAGACAATGAAGTACTTCTGAAGTAACGAGGAAATAATTGCAGGGCTGTGGGGAAAGAGCAGGGAGTGGGACTAATTGGAGAGCTCTTTCAAAGAGCCGGCACAGGCACGATGGGCCGAATGGCCTCCTCCTGTGCTGTCTGATTCTCTGATGTTTATCCAGACCTTTAAAAACTTGTATCAGATCATCTCTCAGTCTGATTCTCTCCAGTGAAAGTAAATTCTTCCCAATTTAAAATATCTCCTCTCAGTAGATTTTATTAATGAATCAATTTTATGATAAATTTAATAAGAATAAAATGTGGGCAAATTTCACCGGGTGTCACGTTTAAAGAGCAGGAATAGAGATAAATGATACTGGGGGAGAAGGAGCTGCTCATTGTCTGTCTCTGTCTCTCACTGGGGGTGAGGAGCTGCTCATTGTCTGTCTCTGTCTCTCACTGGGGTGAGGAGCTGCTCATTGTCTGTCTCTGTCTCTCACTGGGGGAGAAGGAGCTGCTCATTGTCTGTCTCTGTCTCTCACTGGGGGTGAGGAGCTGCTCATTGTCTGTCTCTGTCTCTCACTGGGGTGAGGAGCTGCTCATTGTCTGTCTCTGTCTCTCACTGGGGGAGAAGGAGCTGCTCATTGTCTGTCTCTGTCTCTCACTGGGGGAGAATGAGCTGCATTATTCATTGATGCCTGAGTCATGCTGAGATTCACATTGAAACTGATTCAGATCTTTTACAAAGCATTGATAATACTACGGCAATAGAATGAATGCTTCATTCAATATCATTTAAATAATGAATAATCGGCCTGATATTGAGCCCCAGGACTAAACAAAGAGGAAAGAATTAATCAGAACGGAAATGCAACTCAGCAACCAGGTTAGAATCAGAGAATCAGACAGCACAGGAGGAGGCCATTCGGCCCATCGTGCCTGTCCCAGCTCTTTGAAAGAGCTCTCCGATTAATCCCACTCCCCTGCACTTTCTCCATATCATGAATAATTTCCTTTTCAAGTAATTATCCAATTCCCTTTTGAAAGTTATTATTGAATCTGCTTCCACCGCCCTTTCAGGCAGCGCATTCCAGATCACAACAACTCGCTGTAAAAACATTCTCCTCATCTCCCCTTTGGTTCTTTTGCCAATTACATTAAATCTGTGTCCTCTGGTTACCGACCCTCTTGCCATTTGAAACACGAAAGGAAAAGCTGCCCAACCATGGCTAACAAAAGAAACTAAGGATAGTATTAGATCCAAAGAAGAGTCAAATAAAGTTGCCAGAAAAAGTAGCAAGCCTGAGGATTGGGAGCAGTTTAGAGTTCAGCAAAAAAGGACCAAGAGATTGATTAAGGGGGGAAAAATAGTGTATGAGAGTAAACTTGCAAGGAACATAAAAACAGATTGTAAAAGCTTCTACACGTATGTAAAAAGAAAAAGATTAGTGTAGACAAATGTCGGTCCCTTACAGTCAGAAACGGGAGAATTTATAATGGGGAACAAGGAAACGAAAGAGCAATTAATCAAATACTTTGGTTCTGTCTTCACAGAAGAGGACACAAATAACTTCCCAGAAATGCTAGGGAACCAAGGGTCTAGTGAGCAGGAGGAATTAAAGGAAATTAGTATTAGTAAAAAAATAGTGCTGGAGAAATTAATGGGACTGAAAGCCGATAAATCCCCAGAGCCTGATAATCTGCATCCCAATGCACTAAAAGAGGTAGCCAAGGAAATAGTGGATGCATTGGCTGTCATTTTCCAAAATTCTTTAGATTATGGAACAGTCCCTGCAGATTGGAGGGTGGCAAATGTAACTCCGCTGTTTAAAAAAGGAGGGAGTGACAAAACAGGGAACTGCAGACCGGTTAGCCTAATATCAGTGGTAGGGAAAATGCTGGAGTCTATTATAAAGGATGTGATAACAGGACACTTAGAAAATACCAGCGGGATTAGACAAAGTCAACATGGATTTATGAAAAGGAAATTGTGTTTGATAAACCTACTGGAGTTTTTTAAGGATGTAACTGGTAGAATAGATAAGGGAGAACCAGTGGATGTGGTGTATTTGGATTTTCAGAAGGCCTTTGATAAAGTCCCACATAAGAGGTTAGTGTGCAAAATTAAAGCACATGGGATTGGGGGTAATATACTGGCATGGATTGAAAATTGATTAACAGACAGGAAACAGAGAGTAGGAATAAATGGGTCTTTTTCGGGGTGGCAGGCAATGACTAGTGGGGTACTGCAGGGGTCAGGGCTTGGGCCTCAGCTATTCACAATATACATCAATGATCTGGATGAGGGAACCAAATGTAATATTTCCAAGTTTGCTGATGACACAAAACTAGGTGGGATTGTGAGTTGTGAGGAGGATGCAAAGAGGCTTCAAGGCGATTTAGACAAGTTGAGTAAGTGGGCAAATACATGGCAGATGCAGTATAACGTGGATAAATGTGAAGTTATCCACTTCGATAGGAAAAACAGAAAGGCAGAGTATTATTTAAATGGTGATAGATTGGGAAATGTTGATGTACAGAGGGATCTGGGTGTCCTTGTACAGCAGTCACTGAAAGCAAACATGCAGGTGCAGCAAGCAGTTAGGAAGGCAAATGGTATGTTGGCCTTCATTGCAAGAGGATTTGAGTACAGGAGCAAGGATGTCTTACTACAGTTACACAGGGCCTTGGTGAGACCACACCTGGAGTACTGTGTGCAGTTTTGGTCTCCTTACCTAAGAAAGGATATACTTGCCATAGAGGGAGTGCAGCGAAGGTTCACCAGACTGGTTCCTGGGATGGCAGGACTGTCGTATGAGGAGAGATTGGGTCGACTAGGCCTGTATTCACTAGAGTTTAGAAGAATGAGAGGGGATCTCATTGAAACATATAAAATTCTGACTGGGCTAGACAGATTGGATGCAGGGAGGATGTTTCCCCTGGCTGGGGGTCTAGAACGAGGGGTCACAGTCTCAGGATACGAGGTAGGACATTTAGGACTGAGATGAGGAGAAATTTCTTCACTCAGAGGATGGTGAACCTGTGGAATTCTCTACCACAGAAGGCTGTGGAGGCCAAGTCACTGAATATATTTAAGAAGGAGTTAAATAGATTTCTAGACACAAAAGGCATCAAGGGGTATGGGGAGAGAGCGGGAATATGGTATTAAGATAGAGGATCAGCCGTGACCATACTGAATGGCAGAGCAGGCTCGAAGGGCCGAATGGCCGACTCCTGCTCCTATTTTTCTATGTTTCTCCTTATTTACTCGATCAAGACCCTTCATGATTTTGAACGCCTCTATTAAATCTCCCCTTAACCTTCTCTGCTCTAAGGAGAACAATCCCAGCTTCTCCAGTCTCTCCACAAAACTGAAGTCCCTCATCCCTGGAACCATTCTAGTAAATATCCTCTGCACCCTCTCCAAGGCCTTGACACTCTTCCGAAAGTCTGGTGCCCAGAATTGGACACAATACTCCAGCTGGGGTCTAACCAGGTTCCCCTGTTCCAGGCCTGTGATTGGAGAGTTTGAATCCAGAAGGCTATTTTTTCAATAGTCATTTTCTAAAGTGAGGCTTAAAGTTCAAAATCCTTGCACTTGTCTTGGAATTTAAAAAGATAATTCAAATAATAAGAGTTTGAAATTATACAGCGCCTCTCACAGCCTCAGGATGGTGTGTGACCCGGGGGGAACTTGGAGCTGGTGATGTTCCCATGCAGCTGCTGCCCTTGTCCTTCTAGGTGGTGGACATGGCGGGTTTGGGAGGTGCTGGGGAAGAAGCCTTGGCGAGTTGCTGCAGGACATCCTGTGGATGGTCCACACTGCAGACACGGTGCGCCGGGGGAGGAGGGAGTGGGTTTGGGAGGTGCTGGGGAAGAGGTCTTGGCGAGTTGCTGCAGGACATCCTGTGGATGGTCCACACTGCAGACACGGTGCGCCGGGGGAGGAGGGAGTGGGTTTGGGAGGTGCTGGGGAAGAGGTCTTGGCGAGTTGCTGCAGGACATCCTGTGGATGGTCCACACTGCAGACACGGTGCGCCGGGGGAGGAGGGAGTGGGTTTGGGAGGTTCTGGGGAAGAAGCCTTGGCGAGTTGCTGCAGGACATCCTGTGGATTGTCCACACTGCAGACACGGTGCGCCGGGGGAGGAGGGAGTGGGTGTTTAAGGTGGTGGATGGGGTGTCGATCACACGGGCTGCTTTGTCCTGGGGAAGAGATGGTTCATCTTGTGAACACGTGTAAACTCACTCCTTTAGAGCTGGATCCACCTTTTGGGCTTTGACTGATGACTGAGTCCCGTCAAACATTCCCGAACCTCACTCAACATTCCCCACAGTCAGTAATGTGGCTTCCCAGAGAATCCCATTCCCATCCTCCTGTGAGAGTGTTTGTCCTCCAGCTCAGTTTTGACAGAGAGAATCCATTAGCGGAGATAAAGGGTGAAGGTTGAAAGCCGAGCCTCCGTTGTGCGGTGATTTGCTGAATCTTATACTGGAGCTGATTGCGAGCTGATCTCTCTCGGTGAGGCAGGGCCGTGGTTCTTGATCGAAAATACGGACAGCTTGTGATCACAACACAAATCTGTCAGAGCGCACTCTGTCAACTCATCACTGGGAAGCCTTTTAAATGGAAGTGAAGATGGGCCTTCTCACTGTTTGAGACACGAACCATATAGACAGCAAGTGGTTGTTGGGGCAGCTCAGAAACCTCCCAGACTTGTTGTACAAAACTGTGGTACCCGGGCAGGAATCTCACTGCAGAAACTCCCTGTCAAACTGTGTGGGATTTGTCGAGTGATCTCAGCCTCACTTCACTTGTCCAACCTGTCGTTCCATCGGAATCGCTCCTGATTAAGAAAAACACAACCTTAAAGGTAATCCCAGTAAAACCCTGTGTGGTGTCTGACCCTGAGCTCACAGTCCAACTCCACATCTGCTCCATTGTTGGACTGGCTCAAAGGCCATGAGAACGGTCACTCCAGTCTCTCCAGCCCATAATCCAGGCCAACACTCCCAGTGCAATACTGAAGGAGCGCTGCACTGTCAGAGGGGAATTACTGAGGGAGTGCTGCACTGTCAGAGGAGCAGTACTGAGGGAGTGCTGCACTGTCGGAGGGGCAGTACTGAGGGAGCGCTGCACTGTCGGAGGGGCAGTACTGAGGGGATGCTGTACTGTCAGAACGGCAGTAAGGAGGGAGTATTGCACTGTCGGAGGGGCAGTACTGAGTGAGCGCAGCTCTGTCGGAGGGGCAGTACTTCAGGCGGGGCTGCACTGTCGGACGGGCAGTACTGAGGGAGCGCTGTAATTTCAGAGTGTCAGTACAGAGGGAGCGCTGCACTGTCGGAGGGTCAGTACTGAGGGAGTGCTGCACTGTCGGAGGGTCAGTACTGAGGGAGTGCTGCACTGTCGGAGGGTCAGTACTGAGGGAGCGCAGCACTGTCGGAGGGGCAGTACTGAGGGATGCTGCACTGTCGGAGGGGCAGTACTGAGGGAGCGCTGCACTGTCAGAGGGGCAGTACTGAGGGATGCTGCACTGTCGGAGGGGCAGTACTGAGGGAGCGCAGCACTGTTGGAGGGGCAGTACTGAGGGACTGTTGCACTGCCGGAGCGGCAGTACTGAGGGAGTGCTGCACTTTCAGAGTGGCTACACTGCGGGAGCGCTGCACTGTCGGAGGGGCCGCTTTTTGGATGAGACCATAAACCGATATCTCGTATGCCCTCTCGGGTGGCAATGAATGATCCCATGGAACTATTTCAAAGTAGAGCAGGGGATTCTCCCTGCTGTCCTGGCCATTATTTATCCTTCAACCAGAACCACTAAAGCAGATTATCTGCTCATTATCTCATTAATGTTTATAGGACATTGCTTTATGCCAATTGGCTGCCGCCTTTCCTAAATGACAACAGTAATTACACTTCCTAAATAAGTCATTGGGTTGAATGCACATCGGGACGTGCTGAGGTTGTAAAAGATGCGATATATTCTCCAGGTATAACATCACCATATTCCCCAGGTATAACATCACCATATTCCCCAGGTATATCATCACCATATTCCCGAGGTATCACATCATCATATTCCCCAGTTGTAACATCACCATATTCCCCAGGTATAACATCACCATATTGCCCATGTATAACATCACCATATTCCCCAGGAATAACATCACCATATTCCCCAGGTACAACATCACCATATTTCGCATGTATAACATCACCATATTCCCCAGGTATAACATCACCATATTCCCCAGGTATAACATCACCATATTCCCCAGAAATAGCATCACCAAATTCCCCAGGAATAACATCACCATATTTCCCAGGTATAACATCACCATATTCCCCAGGAATAACATCACCATATTCCCCAGGTATAACATCACCATATTCCCCAGGAATAACATCACCATATTCCCCAGGTATAACATTACCATATTCACCAGGTAGAACATCACCATATTCCCCAGGAATAACATCCCATATTCCCCAGGTATAACATCCCATATTCCCCAGGTATAGCATCACCATATTTCCCAGGTGTAACCTCACCATATTCCCCAGGTAGAACATCACCATATTCCCCAGGTAGAACATCACCTCGAGCCTGCTCCGCCATTCAATGAGATCATGGCTGATCTGATCCAACCTCAACTCTAAAGAACACAAGAAGTAGGAGCAGGACCAGGCCACTCGGCCCCTGGGCCCGCTCCGCCACCCACAGGGCCTTGACCGATCCGAACCCACTCATGCCCAATTTCCAGCCCGCTCCCCGTAACCCCTAATTTCCTTTACTTCTAGGAAACTGTCTATTTCTGTTTTAAATTTATTTAATGAAGTAGCTTCCACAGCTTCCTGGGGTAGCAAATTCCACAGACCCACTACCCTCTGAGTGAAAAAGTTTCTCCTCATCTCAGTTTTGAAAGAGCAGCCCCTTATTCTAAGATTATGCCCCCTAGTTCTAGTTTCACCCATCATTGGGAACATCCTCACCGCGTCCACCCGATCAAGCCCCTTCACAATCTTATATGTTTCAATCAGATCGCCTCTCATTCTTCTGAACTCCAATGAGCAGAGTCCCAATCTACTCAACCTCTCCTCGTATGTCCACCCCTTCATCCCCGGAATTAACCGAGTGAACCTTCTTTGTACTGCCTCGAGAGCAAGTATGTCTTTTCTTAAGTATGGACACCAAAACTGTATGCAGTACTCCAGGTGCGGTCTCACCAATACCCTATACAACTGCAGCAATACCTCCCTGTTTTTATATTCTATCCCCCTAGCAATAAAAGCCAACATTCCATTGGCTTTCTTGATCACCTGCTGCACCTGCATACTAACTTTTTGATTTTCTTGCACCAAGACCCCCAGATCACTTTGTACTGCAGTACTTTCCAGTTTCTCGCCATTAAGATAATAACTTGCTCTCTGATTTTTCCTGCCAAAGTGCATAACCTCACATTTTCCAATATTGTATTGCATCTGCCAAATCTCTGCCCACTCACCCAGCCTGTCTATATCCCCTTGTAGGTTTTTTATGTCCTCCTCACTCTCTACTTTCCCTCCCAACTTTGTATCATCTGCAAACTTTGATATGTTACACTCGGTCCCCTCCTCCAAATCGTTAATATAGATTGTAAAGATTTGGGGACCCAGCACCGACCCCTGCGGAACACCACTGGCTACTGGTTGCCAGTCCGAGAATGAACCATTTATCCCAACTCTCTGCTTCCTGTTAGATAACCAATCCTCCACCCATGCCAGAATATTACCCCCAATCCAGTGATTTTTTATCTTGAGCAATAATCTTTTATGTGGCACCTTGTCGAATGCCTTCTGGAAGTCTAAATACACTACATCCACTGGTTCCCCTTTATCCACCCTGTACGTTATATCTTCAAAGAACTCGAGCAAATTTCTCAGACATGACTTCCCCTTCATAAAGCCATGCTGACTTTGTCCTATTAAATTATGTTTATCTAAATGTTCCGTTACTGTCTCCTTAATAATAGACTCCAAAATTTTACCCACCACAGATGTTAGGCTAACTGGTCTATAATTTCCAGCCTTCTGCCTACAACCCTTTTTAAATAAGGGTGTTACATTAGCAGTTTTCCAATCTGCCGGGACCTTTGCTGATTTCAGGGAGTTTTGGAAGATTATTACCAAAGCATCCACAATTCCTACTGCCACTTTCCTCAAGACCCTAGGATGTAAGCCATCAGGTCCAGGGGATTTATCCGCCTTGAGTCCCATTATTTTACTGAGCACCAATTCCTTAGTGATTTTAATCGTATTTAGCTCCTCCCCCACTGGAGCCCCCTGTTTGTGCAGTGTTGGGATATTCTTAGTGTCCTCTACCGTAAAGACTGAAACAATATTTGTTCAGCATTTTTGCCATCTCCATGTTTCCCACCATTAATTTCCCGGTCTCATCCGCTAAGGGACCTATGTTTGCCTTAACCACCCTTTTTCTTTTTATATAACTATAGAAACTCTTGCTATCTGTTTTTATATTTTTTGCTAATTTATTTTCATAGTCTATCTTCCCTTTCTTAATCAATCCTTTAGTTACTTTTTGTTGTCTTTTGAAGACTTCCCAATCTTCTATCCTCCCATATTCCCCAGGTAGAACATCACCATATTCCCCAGGTAGAACATCACCATATTCCGCATGTATAACATCACCATATTCCCCAGGTAGAACATCACCATATTCCGCATGTATAACATCACCATATTCCCCATTTAGAACATGACCATATTTCCCAGGAATAACATCACCATATTCCCCAGGTAGAACATCACCATATTCCCCAGATATAACATCCCATATTCCCCAGGAATAACATCACAATATTCCCCAGGAATAACATCACAATATTCCCCAGGAATAACATCACAATATTCCCCAGGAATAACATCACCATATTCCCCAGGTAGAACATCACCATATTCCCCAGGTTAAATATCACCATATTCCCCAGATATAACATCACCATATTCCCCAGGTATAACAGCACCATATTCCCCAGGTATAACAGCACCATATTCCGCAGATATAACATCACCATATTCCCCAGGTATAACAGCACCATATTCCCCAGGAATAACATCACAATATTCCCCAGGAATAACATCACCATATTCCCCAGGTAGAACATCACCATATTCCCCAGGTTAAATATCACCATATTCCCCAGATATAACATCACCATATTCCCCAGGTATAACAGCACCATATTCCGCAGGTACAACATCACCATATTCCCCAGGTAGAACATCACCATATTCCCCAGGAATAACATCACCATATTCCCCAGGAATAACATCACCATATTCCCCAGGTAGAACATCACCATATTCCCCAGGTATAACAGCACCATATTCCCCTGGTATAGTAGTACCGGAGCAAGGATGTCTTACTACAGTTATACAGGGCCTTGGTGATACCACACCTGGAGTCCTATGTGCAGCTTTGGTCTCCTTACCTAACAAAGGATATAATTGCCACAGAGGGAGTGCAGCGAAGGTTCACCAGACTGATTCCTGGGATGGCAGGGCTGTCGTTTGAGGAGAGATTGGGTCGATTAGGCCTGTATTCACTAGAGTTTAGAAGAAAGAGAGGCGATCTCATTGAAACGTATAAAATTCTGACAGGGCTAGCCAGACTGGATGCAGGGAGGATGTTTCCCCTGGCTGGGGGGTCTGGAACGAGGGGTCACAGTCTCAGGATACGGGGGTAGCACATATAGGACTGAGATGCGGAGAAATTTCTTCACTCAGAGTTTGGCGAAACTGTGGAATTCTCTACCATAGGAGGCTGTGGAGGCCAAGTCACTGTATATATTTAAAAAGGAGATAGATAGATATCTAGACACAAAAGGCATCAAGGGGTATGGGGAGAGAGCAGAAATATGGTATTGAGATAGAGGATCAGCCATGATCATATTGAATGGTGGAGCAGGCTCGAAGGGCCGAATGGCCTACTCCTGCTCCTATTTTTCGATGTTTCACATCACCATATTCCCCAGGTATAACATTACCATATTCCCCAGGTTTAATAAAACCATATTCCCCAGGTAGAACATCACCATATTCCTCAGGTTTAACAAAACCATATCCCCCAGATGCAACAGTGCAGCACTCCCTCAGTGCTGCTCCTCCGACATAGTCACAGAGTCATAGATTTAAACAGCACAGAAAGAAGCCCTTCGGCCCATCATGTCCGTGCCGGCCATCAAGCCCTGTCTATTCTAATCCCATTTTCCAGCACTTGGTCCGTAGCCTTGTATGCTATGGCGTTTCAAGTGCTCATCTAAATGCTTCTTGAATGTTGTGAGGGTTCCTGCCTCTACCACCCTTTCAGGCAGTGAGTTCCAGATTCTAACCACCCTCTGGGTGAAAAAGTTTTTCCTCAAATCCCCTCCAAACCTCCTGCACCTAACCTTGAAACTATGCCCCCTGGTTATTGACCTCTCTACTAAGGGGAAAGTTCCTTTCTATCTACCCTATCTATGCCCATCATAATTTTGTACACCTCAATCAGGTCCCCCCTCAGCCTTCTCTGCTCTAAGGAAAACAACCCCAGCCTGTCCAGTCTCTCTTCATAGCTGAAGCGCTCCAGCCCAGGTAACATCCTGGTGAATCTCCTCTGCACCCTCTCCAATGCAATCACATCCTTCCTATAGTGTGGTGACCAGAACTGCACACAGTATTCCAGCTTTGGCTTAACTAACGTTTTGTGCAGCTCCATTATAAACTCCCTGCTCTTATATTCTATGCCTCAGCTAATGAAGGCAAGTATACCATATGCCTTTTTAACCACCTTATCTAACTGTCCTGCTGCCTTCAGGGATGTATGTACATTCACACCAAGGTCCCTCTGATCCTTTGTCCTCCCTAGGATCCTACCCTTCATTGTGTATTCCCTTGCCTTGCTAGTCCTCCCAAAATGCATCACCTCACACTTTTCAGGGTTAAATTCCATTTGCCAGTGTTCTGCCCATCTAACCAAACCGTCTATATCGTCCTGTAGCCTGAGGCTTCCCTCCTCGCTATTTACCACTCCACCAATTTTCGTGTCATCTGCGAACTTACTGATCATACCTCCTACATTCATATCTAAATCATTAATGTACACTGCAAACAGCAAAGGACCCAGCACCGATCCCTGCGGTATACCACTGGACACAGGCTTCCAGTCACACAAACAACCATCGACCATCACCCTCTGCCTCCTGCCACTAAGCCAATTTTGGATCCAATGTGCCAAATTGCCCTGGATCCCATGGGCTCTTACCTTCTTGACCAGTCTCCCATGCGGGACTTTGTCAAAAGCCTTACTGAAGTCCATGTAGACTACATCAACTGCACTACCCTCATCCACACACCTAGTCACCCCCTCGAAAAATTCAATCAAATTGGTTAGACATGATCTCGCCCTGAAAAAGCCATACTGACTATCCTTGATTAATCCCTGCCTCTCCAAGTGGAGACTAATTCTGTCCCTCAGAATTTTTTCCAATAATTTCCCTACAACTGATGTTAGGCTCACTGGCCTGTAATTCCCTGGTTTATCCCGACTATCTTCTTGAAAATGGTACTACGTTAGCTGTCCTCCAGTCCTCTGGCACCTCCCCTGTGGCCAGAGAGGTTCTGAATTTGTGTCAGAGCCCCTGCAATCTCCACCCTTGCCTCACACAGCAGCCTGGGATACATCTCGTCTGGGCCTAGGTATTTTTCCACTTTTAAGCTCGCTAAAATCGCTAGTACCTCCTCCCTCTCAATACTAATTTGTTCAAGTATATCACAATCCCAATGTCTGATTTCTATGCCTACATCATCCTTCTCCATAGTGAACACAGATGCAAAATATTCATTTAAAACCTCACCTACATCTTCCGGCTCCACACACAGATTGCCACTTTGGTCCTTAATGGGCCCTACTCTTTCCCTGGTTATCCTCTTGCCCTTAATATACTTATAAAACACCTTGGGATTTTCCTTTATTTTGCCCGCCAGTGTTTTTTCATGCCCCCTCTTTGCTCTCCTAATTTCTTTTTTAAGTACATCCCTGCACCTTCTATTCTCCTCGAGGGCTTCCACTGTTTTTAGTCCTTTGTATCTGCCAAAAGCCTCCCTTTTTTTTCTAATCCATTCTTGTATATCCCTTGACATTCCAGGGTTCCCTTGGCTTGTTGGTCCCACCCTTGATCTTTACGGGAACATGTTGGCGTTGTACTCTCTCTATTTCCTTTCGGAAAGACTCCCACTGCTCTGATGTGGATTTTCCTACAAGTAGCTTATCCCAATCCACTTTGGCCAGATCCTGCCTTATCATATTAAAATCGGCCTTCCCCCAATTTAGAACCTTTATTTCCGGTCCATCTTTGTCCTTTTCCATGACTACCTTAAATCTCACCGAATTATGGTCACTGTCACCAAAATGCTCTCCTACTGACACTTCTACCACTTGCCCGGCTACATTCCCTGCCCCTCCATCAGTACAGCACTCACTCAGTACTGCCCCTCCGACAGTGCAGCGCTTCCTCAGTACTGCCCCTCCGACAGTGTAGCACTCCCTCAGTACTGCCCCTCCGACAGTGCAGCGCCCTCTCAGTACTGCCCCTCCGACAGTGCAGCGCTCCCTCAGTACTGCACTGGGAATATCAGCCTGGATTTTGTGCTCAAGTCTCTGGACTTGGACTTGAACCCACGACCTTCTGACTCAGAGGTGAGAGTGCTGCTCACTGAGCCAAGCTGACACACAATGCACTGAAAGTAGACACAGCCCATAATATTCAGTGCGATGTGGTTTATGGATCACTCTCAGGGGTGAGGATGTGTGAGTGAATGATTCACACAATGAGTGATGTGTTTACGAAGGGTTGGGTTTGCAGTTTTCATTAAGCTGGGTGATTAGGGCTGAGTGGATGAGCTGTGGTTCAGTTTGTGACACTTGCTCCAAAACTGGGAATGAGAAGGTGCAGATTAACTGCAATTTCACTCATATTCCGTGTCTGCACCTTCTCCCAGTGAGGAGCAGGAATCAGCTCCGGGACATCTGCTCTAATTTATGGGGAGACAAACTCGGGGACTGGGCTGGTTTTTGCTTCAATTCCATCGACACAAAGCTCTTCCCAACTTGCTGGGAGCAGCTGTTTCCAGATGTGTTCCTGCGCTGTGCTGGGATGGTTTGTTTGTGGAGTGTGACGGGAAGATGTCCCTCCTTGTCTGCTGTGTAACCAGGAAGGAAAGGTTCAGGAGCTTCCCCGGGGGCAGTCGGGGGATTTCAGGGGCCTTTTACTGAAATATTAAAGGGGAAGCAAACTTGGAAGCTGCCCCGTGAGGGGATGGAGCGAGGGAGCGAGAGAAAGAGATGGGGAAGAGCTGAGGAGGGCAGGAGGGGGAGAGTCGGCAAAGGAAGATGTGAAGCGGAGTTTGTGAATTGCCTGCTGATCCAGGCAGGCGAGCGAGAGGAGTGGAAGAACATCTTGTTGAGGTCTGTGTGTTGTTGGGAGTAAAGTGCAAGCCCATCAGTGACAGCAGGTTAGTCAGCAGGGAGCTGCTGTCAGAGTGAGATTGGAACGCTGATGACCTTATATTGATGTTTCTGTCTGCTGGGCAGGAGATGAAGGAAGGGAAATGTTCCTCCTGATCTTTTCACTCTCCGATAGTCCGCGGCCCACTAATTACTGGGAGGCTCGACACCCCAATGTGACGGGATTTGTATTTTGGAAATGTGGAGCCTGTCATCCTGCCCGTGCCCTTTGAACTACGGACTCTTGGGACAGTTTCTCGCCTGCCCTGATTGCAGCTGGACATGGAAAGAATGTCGAACCATTTACTGTCTCCATACTGGTCACTGGAGCCTCCCTGTATCTCATAGAGTCACAGAATCAGACAGCACAGGAGGAGGCCATTCGGCCCATCGTGCCTGTGCCGGCTCTTTGAACGAGCTCTCCAATTAGTCCCACTCCCTGCTCTTTCACACAGCCCTGAAAATACTTCCTGTTCAAGTATTTATCCAATTCCCTTTTGAAAGTTATTATTGAATCTGCTTCCACCGCCCTTTCAGGCAGCGCATTCCAGATCACAGCAACTCGCTGTAAAAACATTCTCCTCATCTCCCCTCTGGTTCTTTTGCCAATTATCTTCAATCTGTGTCCTCTGGTTACCCACCCTCCTGCCACTGGAAACAGTTCCTCCTTATTTACTCTATCAAAACCCCTCATGATTTTGAACATCTCTGTTAAAACTCCCTTTAACATTCTCTGCTCTAAGGAGAAAAATCCCCGATTCTCCAGTCTCTCCACATAACTGAAATCCCTCCTCCCTGGTACCATTCTAGTAAATCCCCTCTGCACCCTCTCCAAGGCCTCGACATCCTTCCTAAAGTGTGGTGCCCAGAAAGTTATCTTCAGGATTGTAAGATGATAGATTTTAATTCACTTTCAGGTTGTGGGCGTCACTGGCAAGGCCGTCATTGGCTGTAAAACATTAGGGACATCCTGTTCTTTCTTTTCTGTAGAATTGTTGGGAATAAAACAGGATTTATTTTAACATTCAGGACGCGAGTTGATTTGTGAGATGTTATCAGTGTTTGACACGGTGTGTAATGTTTCTGTCTGTCTTGTCTTTAACCTCGCTGAAATGTTATTACTCTGGGCAGATCCCAGCTCTACCTGGAACCTCCATCAGCTGTAGTGACAGCACAGTCCCAGACTGGGCAGGATTAATGTGATAGAAACATAGAAGATAGGAGCAGGAGTAGGCCATTCCGCCCCTCGAGCCTGTTCCGCCATTTAATGAGATCATGGCTGATCATCCAAATTCAGTACCCTGTCCCTGCTTTCTCCCCATATCCCTTGATGCCTTTAGCCTTAAGAAATATATCTAACTCATTCTTGAATATATTTAATGAATTGGCCTCAACTGCCTTCTGTGGTAGAGAATTCCACAGGTTCACCACTTTCTGGGTGAAGAAATTCCTCCTCATCTCAGTCCTAAATGGCTTACCCCTTATCCTTAGACTGTGACCCCTGGTTCTGGACTCCCCCACCATCGGGAAAATTCTTCCTGCATCTAGTCTGTCTGGTCCTGTTAGAATTTTATAAGTTTCAATGAGATCCCCTCTCATTCTTCTAAACTCTAACGAATACAAGCCCAATCGACCCAATCTCTCCTCATACGTCATTCCTGCCATCCCAGGTATCAGTCTGGTGAATCTTCGCTGCACTCCCTCCATGGCAAGAATATCCTTCCTCAGATAAGGTGACCAAAACTGCACACAATACTCAAGGTGTGGTCTCACCAAGGCCCTGTACAACTGCAGTAAGACATCCTTGCTCCTGTACTCTAATCCTCTCGCTGTAAAGGCCAACATACCATTTGCCTTCCTCAACGCCTGCTGCACCTGCATGCTTACCTTCAGCGACTGGTGCACAAGGACACCCAGGTCTCGTTGCACTTCCCCTTTTCCCAATCTATTGCCATTCAGATAATAATCTGCCTACATGATTTTGCCACCAAAGTGGATAACCTCGCATTTATCCACATTATACTGCATCTGCCATGCATCTGCCCAATCACCCAACCTGTCCAAATCATACTGGAGTTTCTCTGCATCTTCCTCACAGCACACACGCCCACCCAGCTTTGTCTCATCTGCAAACCTGGAGATATGACATCTAGTTCCCTCGTCTAGATCATTAACATATATTGTGAATAACTGGGGTCCTAGCACCGATCCCTGTGGTACCCCATTAGTCACTGACTTTCACTCGGAAAAAGATCCGTTTATTCCAACTGTTTGCTTCCTATCTGCCAACCAGCTCTCTATCCAAGTCAATACCTTACCCCCAATCCCATGTGCTTTAACTTTGCACGCTAATCTCTTATGCGGGACCTTATCAAAAGCCTTCTGAAAGTCCAAATACACCACATCCACTGGTTCTCCCTTATCAATTCTACCGGTTACATCCTCAAAAAATTCCAGTAGATTAGTCAAGCACGATTTACCTTTTGTAAATCCATGTTGACTTTGTCCAATCCTGTCACTGTTTTCCAAGTGCTCTGCTATTACATCTTTTATAATGGACTCTAGCATTTTCCCCACTACTATAATTCCCCGTTTTCTCTCTACCACCTTTTTTAAATAGTGGTGTTATATTAGCTACTCTCCAATCAATGGGAACTGTTCCAGAGTCTATAGATCCTCAATCTATCGATGTGTTGCTGATTCACGGTGTGAGGTTCTCCCAATGACTGATGGGGGAGCCGGAAGGTCAGTGTCGATGGGTCCTTGCTGTCCCAGGACACCTGATCCATCTTCACCATCTGGACAATCTTCAGTTCACTCTCCCAGGGCACCTGATCCATCTTCACCATCTGGACAATATTCCGCTCAGTGTCGCTGCTCTGTCAGTTGTGGAAATACTCGCAGCTTACCGATCGTCAGTCTCCCTCCTCTCACGGAGTTAATCCACGTTTACTCCGGAGTAAATCCATTTTTGTTTGTTTATTTCATTTTTGTTTGTGGGACCTTGCTGTGCTCAAATTGTCTGCCGCGTTTCCCACATTACAACAGTGACTACACTTCAGGAAAATATTTGATTGGCTGTGACGCTTTGGGATGTCCTGAGGGGGTGAAAGGCGATATCGTTTGTTCTTTCCTTTCGGTTTGTTGACCAATCACAGGAAAGTGGTATTATGCAGGATAGCTCTTTGTCGGTCGGCGCAGACACGATGGGCCGAATGGCCTCCTTCTGTGCTGTAAATTTCAATGATTCTATGAAATTAGCGGAGTGAGAATCTCTGGAGCAGCGAGAGAGACATTTGGAAATGTTGGGTCAGTCCCGAGTACCGGCTCAGTAGGAAATGTCCCCACTCTGCAAATGACTAAACAATCAGTCCCAGGATGAGAAAAGTGAAATGATTGGAGATTCAAGTGGAAACAATTCCACTTGATTGAAATTGAAAGAGGCGACATCAGGCCCAGATATAAATAATGAATAAAGTGTGTGCAGAATGCCGGGTATGTTTGACCTTCAGATCAGCGCTGCACTGTCTGAGGATTTCTCTCCAACCTTTCACTAAAGCTTCACATTGTGTTTCTACAATCGCCAATTTCTGGCACTGCTCAGGACCCGAGCCTGAAATCACAACAGGGAGAGTTTGGGAGAAATGATTAACATGTTCAGCTCAGAAACAAAGCCCTTGTATTTCTATAGCGCCTTTCACCACCTCAGGACAGCCCAAAGCGCTTCACAGACAATGAAATGTAGTCACTGTTGGAATGTAGCAAATGAGAAAGCCATTTTCAGCTTTTAGGACTTCATCCCGATTTTTACCGATATCGTTGGTACCTATATGCACCACGACAACTGGCTGTTCACCCTCCCCCTCCCCCTCCCCCTCCAGAATGTTCTGCAGCCGCTCTGAGACATCCTTGACCCTTGCACCAGGAAGGCAACATACAATCCTGGAGTCTCGTTTGCGGCCGCAGAAACACCTATCTATTCCCCTTACAATAGAATCCCCTATCACGATAGCTCTCCCTCTCTTTTTCCTCCCTTCCTGTGCAGCAGAAACACCCATGGTGCCAGGAAGTTGGCTGCTGCTGCCTTCCCCTGATAAGCCATCCTCCCCAACAATATCCAAAGCGGTATATCTGTTTGAGAGGGGGATGGCCACAGGGGACCCCTGCACTACCTGCCTGCGACTACTGCTCTGCCTGGTGGTCACCCATTCCTTTCTTGCCTGTGCAGCCTTTACCTGCGGTTTGACCAACTCCCTAAACGTGCTATCCACGACGTCCTCAGCATCGTGAATGCTCCAGTATGCATCCACTTGCAGCTCCAGTGCCGCAATGCGGTCTGCCAGTAGCTGCAGCTGGATACACTTCCCGCACACATGGTCGTCAGGGACACAGGAAGTGTCCCTGATTTCCCACATAGCGCAGGATGAGCATAGCACGGCGCCAAGCTGTCCTGACATGACTTACCCTTTAATTAATTCAAATTAAATTAAATCAAGTCAATCCCACCAATTACACTACAATTAAATGATATTAATTACTCAAGGGCCCTTGTTTAACAGCAGTCCCCGCTACACCACAGGGACTCTAGAAACTATAAACCACAGAATTTAAGTATGGAAAAAAGGAGAAAGAGAGAAATACTCACCAACCAGCAAATACATGGCAGATGCAGTATAACGTGGATAAATGTGAAGTTATCCACTTCGGTAGGAAAAACAGAAAGGCAGAGTATTATTTAAATGCTGCTAGATTGGGAAATGCTGATGTACAAAGGGACCTGGGTGTCCTTGTACATCAGTCACTGAAAGCAAACATGCAGGTGCAGCAAGCAGTTAGGAAGGCAAATGGTATGCTGGCCTTCATTGCAAGAGGATTTGAGTACAGGAGCAAGGATGTCTTACTACAGTTATACAGGGCCTTGGTGAGACCACACCTGGAGTACTGTGTGCAGTTTTGGTCTCCTTACCTAAAAGGGTATACTTGCCATAGAGGGAGTGCAGCGAAGGTTCACTAGACTGGTTCCTGTGATGGCAGGACTGTCTTATGAGGAGAGATTGGGTCGACTCGGCCTGTATTCACTAGAGTTTAGAAGAATGAGAGGGGATCTCATTGAAACATTTAAAATTCTGACAGGGCTAGACAGACTGAATGCAGGGAGGATGTTTCCCCTGGCTGGGGGGTCTAGGTCTCAGGATACGGGGTAGGACAGTTAGTACTGAAATGAGGAGAAATTTCTTCACTCAGAGGGTGGTGAACCTGTGGAATTCTCTACCACAGAAGGCTGTGGAGGCCCATTCACTGAATATATTTAAGAGGGAGATAGATAGATTTCTAGACACAAAAGGCATCAAGGGGTATGGGGAGAGAGCGGGAATATGGTATTGAGATAGAGGATCAGCCATGATCATATTGAATGGTGGAGCAGGCTCGAAGGGCTGAATGGCCTACTCCTGCTCCTATTTTACTGTGTTTCTATGTTTCAAGCAAGATCCCACAAACAGCAATGTGATATTGACCAGATAATCTGTTTTATAGAGATATTGGTTGAGGGATATATATTGGCCCAGGACACTGGGGAGAACTCCCTGCCTGTCTTCCAAATACTGCCGGGGGATCTTTTACATTCACCTGAGAGGATAGACGGGATTTTTTTTAATGTCTCATCTGAAAGACGGCATCTCCGACAGTGCAGCACTCCCTCATAGGACCATAGGAACAGGAGGAGGCCATTCAGCCCCTCAAGCCTGCTCTGCCTTTCAATGAGATCATGGCTGATCTGTATCCTAACTCCATTTACCCGCCTTGCTCCATATCCCTTAATACCCTTGGCTAGGAAACATCTATCGATCTCAGATTTAACAACATTAATTGAGCTCGAATCTACTGCTTTTTGTGGGAGAGAGTTCCACACTTCCAGCACCCTTTGTGTGAAGAAGTGATTCCTAACTTCTCTCCTGAATGGCCTGGCTCTGACTCAGTATTGCACCGGGAGTGTCAGCCTGGAATATGGGCTCAATAAAAATCTGGGAACAGTAAAAGTAACCATGAAGCCTCAGATTGTCGTAAAAATCCAACTGATTCACTGATGTCCTTTCGGGAAGGAAACCTGCCGTCCTTACCCGGTCTGGGCCTATATGTGACTCCAGTCATCACCAACCTGATTGACTCTTAACTGCCCTCTGAAGTGGCCGAGCGAGACACTCAGTTTGTATCAAACCCGCTCCCAGCGGTTCAAGAAGAAGGCCCACCCCCACCTTCTCAGGGCAACTGGGGATGGGCAATAAATGCCGGCCGTGCCAGCGACGCCCACATCCCCAGAATGAATGAAAGAAATGGAACCCACTCCCAGGAGCTCTTTGTCTCTGTCTGATGGGCCCATTGATCAGTAAACCTGCTCCCGCCCACCTGCCATTGGGAAACCCGGCAATTTGGGATTACGGAGAATAGCGACTGTTATCAGCAAAAGTAAAAGTGGATTTATGTTTAATGAGCATCAAAGATTATCACAAATGAAATAGAATAATATTTAGACCCTGTTAGATAAAATCCCAGTGCTGAAACGGAACAGATTCATTAAATTCAAGTAACGATCTTAATTCTGTTTCACTGAGGTTCAAGTTGACTAATTTATACAATAATGTCTTCAGGGGCAGAATCTGTTATCCTGAGCTTTTTATGGATCGCACTGAAATCCATAAACTACATTATCCCCTCATCGTATTCCTATAATTATTTATCCTGATCATTATTCTTGGTAGAAGCTTTTTAATGATTAATGAAGGTGATCTATTCATGGGCCGTCCCACTCCTGAATCAACAGGTAGAACCAAGCTCCTTCCAAGGCTGATTTCCAGTTCACTGGGCTGATTGATGGATCATTGAGGGAAGATCGATGGGTCGTTGAGGGAAGATCGATGGGTCGTTGAGGGAAGATCGATGGGTCGTTGAGGGAAGATCGATGGGTCGTTGAGGGAAGATCGATGGGTCGTTGAGGGAAGATCGATGGGTCGTTGAGGGAAGATCGATGGGTCGTTGAGGGAAGATCGATGGGTCGTTGAGGGAAGATCGATGGGTCGTTGAGGGAAGATCGATGGGTCGTTGAGGGAAGATCGATGGGTCGTTGAGGGAAGATCGATGGGTCGTTGAGGGAAGATCGATGGGTCGTTGAGGGAAGATCGATGGGTCGTTGAGGGAAGATCGATGGGTCGTTGAGGGAAGATCGATGGGTCGTTGAGGGAAGATCGATGGGTCGTTGAGGGAAGATCGATGGGTCGTTGAGGGAAGATCGATGGGTCGTTGAGGGAAGATCGATGGGTCGTTGAGGGAAGATCGATGGGTCGTTGAGGGAAGATCGATGGGTCGTTGAGGGAAGATCGATGGGTCGTTGAGGGAAGATCGATGGGTCGTTGAGGGAAGATCGATGGGTCGTTGAGGGAAGATCGATGGGTCGTTGAGGAAGATCGATGGGTCGTTGAGGGAAGATCGATGGGTCGTTGAGGGAAGATCGATGGGTCGTTGAGGGAAGATCGATGGGTCGTTGAGGGAAGATCGATGGGTCGTTGAGGGAAGATCGCTGCGGAGGGGAAGAGAACCAAGAACTTCGGTCCATGAAACCGCACGCACGGTGTCACCCATGGCTCAGCGGATAGTATCTCAGCTCTGAGTCAGAGGGCGAGGATTCGAATGCCACTCCAGATACCTGAGCGTGTAATCCAGGCCGACACTGGCAGTGCAGTACTGAGAGAGTGCTGCACTGTCAGAGGGGCAGTACTGAGGGAGCGCTGCACTATCGGAGGGGCAGTACTGAGGGAGCACCGCACTGTCGGAGGGGCAGTACTGAGGGAGCACCGCACTGTCGGAAGGGCAGTACTGAGGGAGCGCCGCACTGTCAGAAGGGCAGTACTGAGGGAGCGCTGCACTGTCGGAAGGGCAGTACTGAGGGAGCGCTGCACTGTCGGAGGGGCAGTACTGAGGGAGTGCAACACTGTTGGAATCATAGAATGTTACAGCATGGAATGAGGCCATTTCGGCCCATCGTGTCCGCGCCGGCCAACAAATACTATCCAGACTAATCCCACTTCCCAGCTCTTGGTCCGTAGCCCTGCAGGTTACAGCATCCCAAGTGCACATCCAAGTTCTTTTTAAATGTGGTTCGGGTTCCGGCCTCTACCACCCTTTCAGGCAGTGAGTTCCAGATCCCCACAACCCTCTGGGTGAAGAAATTTCCCCTCAAATCCCCTCTAAACCTTCCACCAATTACTTTAAATTTGTGCCCCCTGGTTTTTGACACCTCTGCTAAGGGAAATAGGTCCTTTCAATCCCCTTTATCTAGGCCCCTCATAATTTTATACACCTCAATAAGGTCTCCCCTAAGCCTCCTCTGTTCCAAGGAAAACAGTCCCAGCCTATCCAGTCTTTCCTCATATCGAAGATTCTCTACTCCCGGCAACATCCTTGTAAATCTTCTCTGTACCCTCTCTAGTGCAATCACATCTTTCCTGTAATGTGGTGACCAGAACTGCACGCAGTACTCTAGCTGAGGCCTAACTAGTGTTTTATACAGTTGAAGCATAACCCCCCCTGCTCTTGTATTCTATGCCACGGCTAATAAAGGCAAGCATTCCGTATGCCTTCTTAACTACCTTAACGACCTGGCCTGCTACCTTCAGGGATCTGTGGACATGCACTCCAAGGTCCCTTTCTTCCTCTACACTACTCAGTGTCCTACCATTTAATGTGTATTCCCTTTCCTTGTTAGCCCTCCTCAATTGCATTACCTCACACTTCTCCGGATTGAATTCCATTTGCCACTGTTCTGCCCACCTGACCAATTTATTGATATCTTCCTGCAGTCTACAGCTTCCTTCTTCAGTATCAACCACACAGCCGATTTTACTACCATCTGAAAACTTCTTAATCATACCCCCTATATTCAAGTCTAGATCATTGATATATACCACAAAAAGCAAGGGACCTAGTACTGGGCCCTGCGGAACCCCACTGGAAACAGCCTTCCAGTCACAAAAACACCCATCAACCATTAACCTCTGCTTCCTGCCTCCAAGCCAGTTTTGAATCCAACTTGACACTTTGCCCTGGATCCCATGGGCTTTAAACTTCATTATCAGTCTGCCATGTGGAACTTTATCAAAGCTTTGCTAAAGTCCATATACACTACATCAAATACACTACCCTCATCTACCCTCCTTGTTACCTCCTGAAAAATTTCAATCAAGTTTGTCAGACACGACCTTCCCTTAACAAATCCGTGCTGACTATCCTTGATTAATCCGTGTTTTTCTAAATGAAGATTTATCCTGTCCTTCAGAATTCTTTCCAATAATTTTCCCACCACCGAGGTTAAGCTGACTGGCCTGTAATTACTCGGTCTATCCTTTTCTCCCTTTTTAGCCTCTGCTATTTCCTCTTTTGCTTTGCTTAACACCCTGTGATACATTTCATCCGGGCCTAGGGATTTATCCACTTTTAAAGCTGCTAAACCCCTTAATACTTCCTCTCTCACTATGTTTATTTCATCTAATATTTCATCCTCCTCCCCCCTGATAGCAATGTCTGATTCGCCTCTCTCCTTTGTGAAAACAGACGCAAAGTATTAGTTAAGAACCCTACCGACGTCTCCCGCCTCCACACACAGATTACCCTCATGATCTCTAATAGGCCCTACCCTTTCTTTAGTTATCCTCTTAATCTTAATATATTTATAAAATTTCTTTGGTTTTCCTTGATTTTACTTGCCAAGAATTTTTCATGCTCTCTCTTTGCTTTCCTAATATCATTTTTAATTGCACCCCTGCACTTTCTGTACTCCTCTAAAGATTCTGGAGAATTTAGCCCTCGGTATCTGTCATTCGCCTCCCTTTTTTTCTTTATCCTACCCTATATGTCTCGAGACATCCAGGGGGCTCTAGATTTGTTAGTCCCACCTTTTTTCTTCAAGGGCACATGTTTGGTCTGAACCCTCCGGATCTCCTCCTTGAATGCCTCCCACTGCTCTGGCACTGATTTACCTTCAAGTAGCTGTTTCCAGTCCACTATGGCTAAATCCCCTCTGAGCTTAGCAAAATTTGCTTTTCCCCAATATAGAATTTTTATTCCTGGTCTATCCTTGTCCTTTTCCATAACTACCTTAAATCTAACAGAATTATGGTCACTTGCACCAAAATGCTCCCCCACTGATACGCCTTCTACCTGCCCAGCATCATTCCGTAAAACTAAGTCCAGAACCGCCCCCTCCCTTGTTGGGCTTGCTACATACTGGCTAAAATAGTTCTCCTGAAATGCATTTTAGGAATTCCACACCCTCTATACCCTTCACACTAATTTTATCCCAGTTAATATTGGGGTAGTTCAAATCCCCCACTATGACTGCCCTACAGTTTCTGCACTTATCAGAAATTTGTCTACATATTTGTTCTTCTATCTCCTTCTCACTGTTTGGGGGTCTGTAGTAAACTCCCAGCAGTGTGATCGGCCTTTTTTGTCAGAGGGGCTGTACTGAGGGAGTGCTGCACTGTCGGAGGGGCAGTATCGAGGGAGTGCTCCCCTTTCGGAGGGGCAGTACTGAGGGAACTCTACACTGTCGGAGGGTCAGTACTGAGGAAGCGCTGCACTGTCGGAGGGGCAGTACTGAGGGAGTGCTGCACAGTCAGAGGGGCAGTACTGAGGGAGCGCTGCACTGTCGGAGGGGCAGTACTGAGGGAGCGCTGCACAGTCGGACAGGCAGTACTGAGGGAACGCTGTACTGTCGGAGGGGCAGTACTGAGGGAGTGCTGCACTGTCAGAGGGGCAGTACTGAGGGAGCGCTGCACAGTCGGACAGGCAGTACTGAGGGAACGCTGTACTGTCGGAGGGGCAGTACTGAGGGAGTGCTGCACTGTCGGAGGGTCAGTACTGAGGCAAGGCTGTACTGTCGGAGGGGCAGTACTGAGGGAGCGCTGCACTGTCGGAGGGGCAGTACTGAGGGAGCGCTGCACTGTCGGAGGGGCTGTACTGAGGGAGCGTTGCACTGTCGGAGGGGCAGTACTCTGGGAGCACTGCACTGTCAGAGGGGCAGTACTGAGGAAGTGCTGCACTGTCGGAGGGGCAGTACTGAGGGAGCGCTGTACTGTCGGAGGGGCTGTATTGAGGGAGTGCTGCACAGTCAGAGGGGCAGTACTGAGGGAGCGCTGTACAGTCGGACAGGCAGTACTGAGGGAGCGCTGCACAGTCGGACAGGCAGTACTGAGGGAGCGCTGCACTGTCGGACAGGCAGTACTGAGGGAGCGCTGCACTGTCGGACAGGCAGTACTGAGGGAGCGCTGCACAGTCGGAGGGGCAGTACTGAGGGAGTGCTGCACAGTCGGAGGGGCAGTACTGAGGGAGCGCTGCACAGTCGGACAGGCAGTACTGAGGGAGCGCTGCACTGTCGGAGGGGCAGTACTCAGGGAGCGCTGCACTGTCGGACAGGCAGTACTGAGGGAGCGCTGCACTGTCGGAGGGGCAGTACTGAGGGAATGCTGCACTGTCGGAGGGGCAGTACTGAGGGAGTGCTGCACTGACGGAGGGGCAGTACTGAGGGAGAGCTGCACTGTCGGAGGGGCAGTACTGAGGGAGTGTTGCAATGTCGGAGGGACAGTACTGAGGGAGTGCTGCACTGACGGAGGGGCAGTACTGAGGGAGTGCTGCACTGTCGGAGGTGCAGTCTTTTGGATGAGACTTTAAGCCGAGGCCCTGTCTGCTCCCTCAGGTGGATGAAAAGATCTCATGGCACTGTTTCGAAGAGGGGAGAGGGAGTCCTGGCCAATATTTATCCTTCAAACAACATCAATAAAGAGCAGAATTTCTGGCTATTACCAGATTTCTGTTTGTGGGAGCTTGTTGTGCGCTTTGTGGCTGCTGCATTTCCTACATTACAACAGTGACTACACTTCAAAGTGTTTAATTGACTGTAAAGCGCTTTGAGACGTCCTGAGTTCGTGAAAGACGCTATAGAAATGCAAGTATTTCTTTCTTAATCATTGGGTGAGTGTGGGAGTGTGAAACATTGGGTGAGTGTGGGAGTGTGAAACATTGGGTGAGTGTGGGAGTGTGAAACATTGGGTGAGTGTGGGAGAGTGAAACATTGGGTGAGTGTGGGAGTGTGAAACATTGGGTGAGTGTGGGAGTGTGTAACATTGGGTGAGTGTGGGAGTGTGAAACATTGGGTGAGTGTGGGAGTGTGAAACATTGGTTGAGTGTGGGAGTGTGAAACATTGGGTGAGTGTGGGAGTGAGAAACATTGGGTGAGTGTGGGAGTGTGAAACATTGGGTGAGTGTGGGAGTGAGAAACATTGGGTGAGTGTGAGAGTGTGAAACATTGGGTGAGTGTGGGAGTGTGAAACATTGGGTGAGTGTGGGAGTGTGAAACATTGGGTGAGTGAGGGAGTGTGAAACATTGGTTGAGTGTGGGAGTGTGAAACATTGGGTGAGTGTGGGAGTGAGAAACATTGGGTGAGTGTGAGAGTGTGAAACATTGGGTGAGTGTGGGAGTGTGAAACATTGGGTGAGTGTGGGAGTGTGAAACATTGGGTGAGTGTGAAACATTGGGTGAGTGTAGGAGTCTGAATCATTGGGTGTGTGTGGGAGTGTGAATCATTGGGTGAGTGTGGGAGTGTGAATCATTGGGTGAGTGTGGGAGTGTGAAACATTGTGTGAGTGTAGGAGTGTGAAACATTGGGTGAGTGTGGGAGTGTGAAACATTGGGTGAGTGTGAAACATTGGGTGAGAGTAGGAGTGTAAAACATTGGGGGAGTGTGTGAGTGTGAAAGATAGGGTGAGTGTGGGAGAGTGATACATTGGGTGAGTGTGAAAGTTTGGGTGAGTGTAGGAGTGTAAAACATTGGGAGAGTGTGGGAGTGTGCGGATATCCTAGAAAGAGCGCGATCTTCTGACACACACTGAACCCAGCACTGACACACTCCCTGTTCGGCCTCGGCCAGTGTTCCTGCAGACTGATTTCCGAAGCTGATATTTTGTTTGTGTTTTTCTGCATTGATCAATAACAGAAACCCAGCGGCAGCAATAAAGATCTCCCCACACTAAGGGTTCCGACAGCTGCTCCATCACTGCCAGCAAAACACACTCTGTTTCAAGCATTTATATTCCTCTCGCCCAAACTCAGCTCCCTGAACTGGAAATGACCCAAAGAATGATGAGCGGGAGAGTGAGTGAGAATAATTGGTTCATCTCAATGATTGGAGGGCAGCAGGCAGTGAATCACAGAATCTCACAGCACAGGAGGAGGCCATTCGACCCATCTTGCCTGTGCCATCTCTTTGAAAGAGCTCTCCAATTAGTCCCACTCCCTGCTCTTTCCCCAGAGCTATGAAAATGTTTCCTTTTCAAGTATTTCTCCAATTCCCTTTTGAAAGTTACTATTGAATCTGCTCCCACCGCCCTTTCAGGCAGCGCATTCCAGATCACAACAACTCGCTGTAAAAACATTCTCCTCATCTCCCCTCTGGTTCTTTTGCCAATGACCTTAAATCTGTGTCCTCTGGTTACCGACCCTCCTGTCCAATAGATACAGCTTCTCCTTATTTATTCTATCAAAACCCGTCATGATTTAAACACCTCAATTAAATCTTCTCTTAACCTTCACTGCTCTAAGGAGAGCAATACCAGCTTCTCCAATCTCTCCACATAACTGAAGTCCCTCATCCCTGGCACCATGCTGGTAAATCTCCTCCACCCTCTCCAAGGCCTTGACATCCTTCCTAAAGTGTGGTGCACAGAATTGGCCACAATACTCCAGCTGGGGACAGACCAGTCATTTATAAAGGTTTCGCGTAACTTCCTTGCTTTTGAAAAGAAAGAGAAATATCTTCGAGCTAAAGTGAAGTCTGTACATTGCAATAAACGATGACCTACGCTCCCGATATAAATCACTGCCAGAATCTGCAATTACCCAGATTGGGCCACAATCACTCACTGATCGGCAGTGATTTCTGCTTCCCTCCAAGTCCAGGGTCATTTCCCTCGTATTGAACTGAAGATAAAACACATCCTGCGACATGTAACTCCGTCACCCTAATTAACCCAAATTAAAGTTTAATCGTTCGATCTGCCCGTGGATTCAATGTTGCAAAACCCAGTTAGCCTCAAATGATTATAAATGCAGATTATCTTTCACTGTCCTCCCCACATTCACTGAAGCTGGCCATGTGTGAGGGGATCGATCCCGCTCTCAAAGATTCAAAAACATCTCACTTGATGGGTCCTTCCTGTAACTTGAGCACAAAATCCAGGCTGACACTTCCAGTGAAGTACTGAGGGAGTGCTGCACAGTCAGAGGGGCAGTACTGAGGGAGTGCTGCACAGTCAGAGGGGCAGTACTGAGGGAGCGCTGCACAGTCAGAGGGGCAGTACTGAGGGAGCGCTGCACTGTCGGAAGGGCAGTACTGAGGGAGCGCTGCACTGTCAGAGGGGCAGTACTGAGGGAGCGCTGTACTGCCGGAGGGGCAGTACTGAGGGAGCGCTGCACTTTCGGAGGGGCAGTACTCTGGGAGCACTGCACTGTCGGAGGGGCAGTACTGAGGGAGTGCTGCACTGTCGGAGGGGCAGTACTCTGGGAGCACTGCACTGTCAGAGGGGCAGTACTGAGGAAGTGCTGCACAGTCAGAGGGGCAGTACTGAGGGAGCGCTGTACTGTCGGAGGGGCTGTATTGAGGGAGTGCTGCACAGTCAGAGGGGCAGTACTGAGGGAGCGCTGTACTGTCGGAGGGGCAGTACTGAGGGAGTGCTGCACTGTCGGAGGGGCAGTACTGAGGCAGCGCTGCACTGTCAGAGGGGCAGTACTGAGGGAGCACTGCACTGTCGGAGGGTCAGTACTGAGGGAGCGCTGTACTGTCGGAGGGGCAGTACTGAGGGAGTGCTGCACTGTCGGAGGGGCAGTACTGAGGGAGCGCTGCACTGTCGGAGGGGCTGTACTGTGGGAGCGCTGCACTGTCGGAGGGGCTGTACTGAGGGAGCGCTGCACTTTCGGAGGGGCAGTACTCTGGGAGCACTGCACTGTCGGAGGGGCAGTACTGAGGGAGTGCTGCACTGTCGGAGGGGCAGTACTCTGGGAGCACTGCACTGTCAGAGGGGCAGTACTGAGGAAGTGCTGCACAGTCAGAGGGGCAGTACTGAGGGAGCGCTGTACTGTCGGAGGGGCTGTATTGAGGGAGTGCTGCACAGTCAGAGGGGCAGTACTGAGGGAGCGCTGTACTGTCGGAGGGGCAGTACTGAGGGAGTGCTGCACTGTCGGAGGGGCAGTACTGAGGCAGCGCTGCAGTCGGATGGGCAGTACTGAGGGAGCGCTGCACTGTAAGAGGGGCAGTACTAAGGGAGCGCTGCCCTGTCGGAGGGGCAGTACTGAGGGAGCGCTGCACTGTTGGAGGGGCATTACTGAGGGAGCGCTGCACTGTCAGAGGTGCCGCATTACTGATGGGACGTTATAACAAAGCAACATGTGACGTCTCAGGGGGACATAAATGTCACTATTTAAAAGTAATATAATAATCTGGGATCAATGAAAGTGTCCATGAAGCTGTCGATTGTCGTAAAAACCCAACTGTTTCACGAATGTCCTTTTGAAAAGGAAACCTGCCGTCCTTACCCGGTTTACTGCTGTCCAATTACAGCCAGTTTGCCATAAAACTCCTTTTATTACTCACAGCCCACAGAGGGTGTTTGAAGCACAATTGAACATCGCCGATCCTGATCTAGAATTCAGCGCTGGAGGTTCCGGTTGGAGAAGATTCACTAAATCAGCTCATTGTTTAAACTGCCACAAGCGATGTGAGATCATTCAGAACAAATCTTTATCACAAAGCTCACACAACCTCAGGAACAGATCTGAAATCTCTGAAATCTAAGCCCACAAGATGGGCTCCGGATACAATGCCAATTAGGACTTCTCCTGATTCAGTAATATTGCCGCTTTATCACACAATGGAGAAATGGGAAACACGGAGCTTCATGACCTTCGCACCGCCTCATTCCCAGATAGAAATCCCAAATTGCCGACTATTAAGGCCTGGAATGATTTGCTGAAACGAGGCAGTGGGACCAGTGAGAGTGCTGAGCTGTAGAATGTTGTGTCCTCACCTCTCGCTCTCCTGACCCACTGGAAATCCCCGGGAGTGTTGATTAGAAGAGCAATCATTGACCATGGAGGGCCCGCGCTGGAAGGCCATCTAACGCTGATTATTGCAGCATATTTTCTATTCTCCACACACACAGCAGCTTTATATTGAGCAAGAGTGAGGCGCAGACAGAGTATGCCTGCAGTCTCCCCACCCAGCGGGACTGGGCGATGGGCTGCTGCTCCCTGCCCTTTCCTCCAATACTTGCTCATTAACTACAACAAAAAGAAAATACTGCAGATGCTGGAAATCTGAAATAAAAACAGAAAATGCTGGAGATACTCAGCAGGTCAGGCAGCATCTGTGAAGAGAGAAACAGAGTTAACGTTTCAGGTCGATGAACTTTCATCAGAACTGGAAAAAAGCAGGAAATGAAACAGATTTTTAAGCAAGTGTAGGGGCTGGGAAATGGGGGAGGGGATGAAAGAACAAAAGGGAAGGTCTGTGATACGATAGAAGGCAGGAGAGATTAAGAGACATTAAGAGATATTCAAGGCAAAAGGAGATGGTAATGGGACAGGTTAAGAAACAAAGGATGGCTCGAGATGAAGTGTGAATCGCGCTGGCAGAATGAAAGACAGCTGCCATGTGGGAGAGAAGAAAACACACAAACAAAAAGTGTGGATAAAAAATATATATAGGAAAGGGGCCGAGGTTATGATCTGAAATTGTTGAACTCTATGTTGAGTCCAGAGGGCTGTAAAGTGACTAATCGAAAGATGAGGTGCTGTTCCTCGAGCTTACGCTGAGCTTCAGTGGAACAGTGTAATAGGCCGAGGACGGTGAGGTCTGAGTGGGAGTGGAGTGGAGAATTAAAGTGACAGGCGACCGGAAGCTCGGGGTCCCCCTTACAGACTGAACGGAGGTGTTCCGCAAAGCGATCACCCAATCTGCGTTTGGTCTCCCCAATGTAGAGGAGACCACATCGTGAGCAGCAAATACAGTATACTAAATTGCAAGAAGTACAAGTAAATCGCTGTTTCACCTGGAAGGGGTGTTTGGGGCCCTGGACAGTGGGAAGGGGGGGAGGTATAAGGGCATATGTTGCATCTCCTGCGCTTGCACGGGAAGGTGCCGGGCGAAGGGGAAGGGGTGCTGGGGGTGATAGAGGAGTGGGCCAGGGTGTCGCGGAGGGAGCAGTCCCTACAGATTGCTGAAAGGGGAGGTGAGGGGAAGATACGTTTGGTGGTGGGATCAGACTGGAGGTGGCGGAAATGGCGGAGGATGATCCGTTGAATGTGGAGGCTGGTGGGGTGAAAGGTGAAGACAAGGGGAACTCTATCATTGTTGCGGGAGGGAGGGGCAGGGGTGAGGGCAGAAATGCGGGAGATAGAACGGACACGGTCGGGTGCCATGTCGACCACGGTAGAGGGGAATCCTTGGTTGAGGAAAAAGGAAGACATGTCGGAAGCACTGGTATGGAAGGGGGCATCGTCAGAGCAGATGCGGCGGAGAAGGAAAAGACTGGGAGAATGGAATAGAGTCCTTACAGGAGGCGGGGTGGGAGGAAGTGTAGTCCAGGTAGCTGTGGGAGTCAGTGGGCTTGTAGTGAATGTTTGTCAATAACCTATCCCCAGAGATGGAGACGGAGAAGTTGAGGAAGGGAAGGGAAGAGTCGGAGATGGACCATGTGAAGGTGAGGGGAGGGTGGAAAATAGAAGCAAAGTGAATGAAATTGTCTAGTTCAGGACGAGAGCAGGAAACGGCACCGATACAGTCATCAATGTATCAGAAAAAGAGGTGAGGGAGGGGACCTGAGTAGGACTGGAACAAAGTGTGTTCCACATATCCCACGAAAATGCAGGCATAGCTAGGACCCATGCGGGTTCTTTGATTTGGAGGAAGTGAGGAAGTGAGTCGA